>JAAXOA010003932.1:0-10859 GCA_036561885.1 Salina celebensis
GGGTTTTTCTTCGCGTGTGAATGTTCTCGTGCGCATTAAGGCTGGAGTTTGTTCTAAATCTTCTTGGACAGAATCGGCATTTGTAAGACATTTCCCCTGTGTGGATGGTAACATGATTAACTAGCGAATATTTATCAGTAAATATTTTTGTGCAGACAGTACATTCGTAACTTTTCCCGCTATGTTGCTTTCGTACATGGTCCTTCAATCGGAATTTTGATGTGTACACTTTGAAGCATATTGAACATTTCTCATAACTGTCCTCCGCGTGCACTCTCTGGTGCCTTTGCAGTTCGCTCCGGAAGTAGAATAATTTTGTACAAACTTTGCATTCGAATGGACGCTCCTTTGTGTGTCTAGCTATGTGTTGTTTCAAAATCTTCCGCGATTTGAAAACTCCGTCACAGAAAACACAGCTGTAAACTTCCGTCTCAGGTTTGACGAAACCTCGACATGTTTTAAGACTGTGTCTCAAAAGTGCACTCTGGCATGATAAAGTTTTCTGACACTTTGTGCACTGGACCGGAAGCTGGCTTCTGCGCTTATATTGTTTTGTTAGCTGTTGCTGGAGATACTTGGTATATTTTGTTTCGAATACTGCCGCCTCCAATCGTCTGATGGAAATTGTTACAGTTTTCATACTCTTACTATGTCTGTGTTTGAATCTTTTAGTCGTGTATCAAAACAGATCACAAGTTTATCTAGATACAATAAGCCACAGTACAATTTAATCGGAAAGACTTATCCAACAAGGTTGTCAACAAGCACCTAATGAAGTCAGTTACGGGTTTGCAGGCTAATCGAATTCTGCTCTCAGTTTTTTCGGATGGAAAAGTTTGCTTCTTTGGTGACTGTATTGCAGAATACAAAGGAAGAGAATGCGTGTTTTGCGCGGATACAAGAAAAATTTGTAATGAATGTATGCAATTACAAACCAACAGTGCAGCTGCTTGAATGCATGCAGATCGGCTTACAAAGCATTGGTTTGAGTTTTAATTCAGGTATTGTCCCATGAACACAACCAAACCATTTTGGAGCTTGTCGTACCTTAAATTTCTATTAATATTGAATAAGTGCCTAATTGTATGTACAAGTCTCTGCATGATCGCCTGCATAGTACCTGGGAAAGTAAATGATGTGATCCAAATACACAAATCCTCCACATTTTGTATTTTGATGCGTTACTATGGTAAATATAAGGGGGGTTTTCATTGTTTTATGTACAAAGATTTGGAATGTAATTTTAGACGACAACTATTGGTTGTATGGATTGTTTTTGATTTTTGTCGACGTTTACAAAATCCTCTGGCTAGACGGACATATAGGTATAACTGAGCAATAAATCCCTACCCCGAGTACTTTCTATGGTTGTTTTTATTGCAAATGTTTGATTTATTAAAATTAGAATACTAATCAACATGATGTTGAAAAATGATTTTTATAACAGTGTTCAATAAAGTCAACGAATACAATGATATTACAGATTTATTGAACGATACAAATGGATTCTTAGAAAGTAGGTTGTGCATGATGGAACATCACTGGAGTGCCGTGGCCGTTAATCTTATATTTAAATGTTGTTACTTGCGCCTAGAATACAGTAGAATCTTGCTTGTTGCAACAAATTACTGCACGGATTCCAAACTAGTTATTTACATAATTAAAGTTACTGCAGCAGGTTGTTTATTTTTCTCCTGAAATAAGTACACTGGTGTACATTGAACGCTAAAATGCGTCCACCATAAATGAATCATGAGTATTATTTTCTGTTAAAAAGTGAAAAGACTACATCCTTGATCGAAACAATTTAGTTGTCCAAATGTTTATCTTCCTGCTTTTCATTAGTAGTTACAGCCTCACCAGGCTCGTCCAGGCTTCCTGACAGACACTAAGAAAACACACTATAAAGATATAAGAATTACGTTCTGATAAATAGCAGTTTTGGTGTCCTCGGAACTGATGTTTAAGCTTGTTGAGGGGTCTTCAGATTTTGGGACTTTCTGGAAAGACTCAATATTTTCGGGATTTATCTCCAAAGCTTTCTTCTCAGTATTGTATTTCTGGTATAAGTTGTCAAAATAATCGAATAGTGATGAAAAGTCTGGTCTATCGTTTGGATCTTGTTCCCAACATGCAACCATTTTACTATATCTGCCATCAGCACAAAAACCTTTGTTATGTATTGACCGTTTTACCATCTTCGGAAAAAATCGAATTTGGATCTAATTACATGTCTGACGAGGCATATTTAGGTCGGCCCATTCGCATTCCTGATGATAGCCGTTCCACAAAATCTGCGCTCCATGTCTCATTCGGAAATGGAACTCCGCCTAACGAAAATATTTCGAACAGTGTCACCCCATATGCCCAAACATCTGTGGCTACAGAAAAACTCATTTTTGTCAGGGACTCGACCGCCATCCATCGCCATGGAAGAGGTGTCTAAACAAAACATATACCTGATCAATTATTATAATAAATTAGTTATTAAACTGCTTGGTTGTCTTCTACCTTAGACCGCTTCTGATAATGTGCGTTTTCATACAATTTTCTGCTTAAACCAAAATCTGAAATTTTTATAATGTTTCCAACGGTGAGAAGAACATTTCTGGCGGCAAGGTCCCTGTGTATGACCTATAAAATGAATTCGAAATATACGGACACATATTTCCACCGAAATTTACAAATTTGTGGCACAAACGTGTTTCTCAGTGAGGTAACACATTCCATTTGCAATTTGCGTGCTGAATGAGAGAAGGTCTAGGGTTGATAAACTCGTTCTTTCTTTATCAGCCGTCGTAGGGCTTGATAGCGAATCAACTAATGCTCTGGGGATGGGTAAAAGATACGAAAGGCGGTGAGAATTGAGTAATTTATACATACATTTACATATATAGACAATAAATAAATAAACTCAAGTAAATAATGTGTTACTTCATATCAATTTGCTGATTTGAGTTCAATAAGTTTACGAAATTCCCCGAACCTCCGCTAAGCACATTTTGCAAGCTTCCGTACTCACAGAATTCCGTTAAAATTTGAATCGTTTCTGTAAATTGATATGCGCACAAAAATTTATTAATTAAAGTAAAATTTCAATTAGTGGTGGCTTGTGACTTACGTCGCTTGATTCCTGACGTACAAACTCCAAGAAGTTTAAGAATGTTAACATGAGAACCAACGTACATCATTATTTTTATTTCTGATAAAAGCGACTTGAAAATTTCAACGTCGTTGCTAGGTTTTGATATTTTAATGGCTGCCGGCAGGGATTGTGAGACGATTCTTCCTTTCAAAACAATTGCAAACTGACCAGACCCAAGCAGTTTGTTCCCAGAGTTTTCTGTAAGCATGAAGATTTGCGACAAATATATTAATAACAACATTGATGCGTGCCGCCCCTAGAGGTGGCCCGGCTCCCATGCAATTTTGCCGGCCTCCGGTCCCAATCCCCTACAAACTGAGAAGGCAACAATCAAAAAGGCTCTATGAAGATAATTTGTTTTCACTAACTGATGGAAAGCGTACCGTTTTGATTCATATTTAAAACGAATGTCCATCGTTTACGGCCAATTAAGATCTGAACATTTTACCTAAACTAAAATGACTTTACACTCTTAGAGCTCAATGCCAGACTGCTCGGCATGGCCTAAATCTTGGCTTCTAGCTTTGTATTGTTTATCGAAATCCATACTTAAAATTCACGCAAAAATACTACCAAATTGTCAACATCGCGATAAACGGTCGCGTGAATCATGCAGTGAGTTTGCAGTTCCGCTGCTATATTGATATACAATATACACGTACAATACCGCTTTAAATCGTAAAACACGAAGTCGTAAGCGCAAACAAAATTTCCGTAATCAACTAGATTAAAAATTCATCGGGTTAATTTTGG
Source organism: Salina celebensis (assembly GCA_036561885.1). Taxonomy (NCBI): domain Eukaryota; kingdom Metazoa; phylum Arthropoda; class Collembola; order Entomobryomorpha; family Paronellidae; genus Salina; species Salina celebensis. Next base: position 3,899 of record JAAXOA010003932.1, read on the forward strand.
GTAGTAGTACAGAAAATCTATGTTTTTTATCTATGGGTTTTATCTATCCTCTAGTTGTTTATGAAAGAATTAACCAAACATAATGAAACAAGTAATTCTTCGTTTCTTTGCATTACTTGAAAGGCTCAATCCCACGTTGTGAAAGGTTGTAAAGTTTAGTGCCTGCCACGCAAACATTCCCTTATTAGTTCACCCCCTAACCTCCAACTAATGCGAAGTTCGCAATAAAGATTTAAAAATGCGTTGCGAGACTGAAAACTCACAGCACACGAAGGATTCAAGGATATATTTTTAAATTGTTTTAAACTTCCCTGGTCAGTTACAACTTGCCGTGTCACTCCTACCTACTTGACTTTAAACACGACGTTCTATTAGACACATCGGCATCCTCAACAGCGATACCTCCGGGTTATGCATCCGAGAATCATGTTTTGGTAACTGGTAGTGGACTAAGTGATAATATAGGTGTTTCTTGCAATTTACCGTAAACGGTGACCGTTACAGCCAAATATGAGTTTTGACTGTTTGAAATTTCGCATGTAGGCTCTAGGATGGGCAAGTAGAGAAAATGTTTTCAGAAGTAAATTTATCGCGATATTTGTCTAGCATATTATATTATTGCACTGCATAGTGCATTTTAGGGTAAGTCGATTTTCTGTAATTTTGTAAGTTCTGGGAACAATTTCTCTACTTGCCCATCCTAAACACACTTCAGAGAGCCTACATGCAAAATTTCAACCAATTTGATTGAAAAAGCCTACAGGGAGGCGGCACTGTCAAAACTCATATTTGGCTGTAACCGTGACAGTTAAAAGGTAAATTTAAGGAAACACCTATATTGAGGCTTAGTCCTCTATTAGACGCCTAAATATGATTCTCGGATGCACCACCCGGAGGTGTAGTTGTTGAGACTGCGGATGTGTCTAATAGTACGTCAGTACATATGTTACACATCATATTTTTTTATACGTCATGATATAAGTTTAATTACCGAATTCTATATCGTCGTATTGTACTTCTAAGTCTTCATTGTAAGGCATATGTTCTATTTGTTCAGAAGTTGGACACCTATTGCTAGACAACACATCCTGTCTTCCTTTGAAAAAATCTTCTACCTCTTTGTCAGACAAATCTCGAATTGCGCGTTTGTATCGTCGGAAAACCACAAACAAAACCACAAGAAGAATAATAAGAATAACAAACGAGACGCCTCCTATTGTTGCCGGTAATACTATGCTCCGCTTTTTCTTTTCAGTGTCCCGTTCTATAAATACACCAAGAATACATCATAGAAGAAATCACAGGCTTAATACCATAAATACTACGAACAGATATGCTAAGATGTCATATTTTACTCAGGTCCGACCTTTGACTTGCACGTTTATAGCGTGTGTTATATTTCCAAGAGAGTTGTTCGCTCTACACTCGTAAATTCCAGCGTATTTTTCTCCGTCGTCAATATTGGAAACTTTTGGAAACTCAAGAAAGCTCGTAGTGCGGACAAATGATGTTAGTGTTGGATGGCTCTTAGAAACAGGTTCTCCATTGAAGTACCACGCAAAGTCTGGCATTGGCTCCCCTTCTGCCCCACATGTTAATCTTTTACCGCCTTCGTCCACATAAATATCCTGATGATTGTGATCTAAGTTGGTAAATTTCGGTTCTCGTGATTCTGAAACGTCATGAAATCAAATATTGTATTTACTGGATACCTGAATCAGTACAAAGCTCGAAGTAAAGTACTGTAAGGAAACATTGACGAAACCTTTAACTTCAAATGTTCGGTTTGTCCACAAAGTTTCAGTGCCATTCCCAAAAGGAGCACCGCATCGAATTCCAGTCATATTGACTAATAATGGTAACTCTAGCTGATATATATGATTCACTCCATTTACGTACCGACGACCCCATTTCAGATTAGTTAAGTTTGAGTCTGGTGTTGCACTTTCGAATTTAAGCTTTGAGCCTTCTCTGTACACAATCTCAAATAGTAAAGGCTCAGCAAATAAGAATTCGACAGCTTCACAGACAAACGAGTGCGTTTTACCAGAATACAACTTAAAAGGAACATCATCCAACCGAACGAGCTCGTTCAAGGGTACCTCTTTCCAGTAAACGTCTAAAATATCAAGAGTGAAAGTTATCTCTCAAGCAAATCTATAATATAGTATGGATATGTCGATAATACATATAGTGCACTCATACATTTAATATTACTTAAAGACGTAAAGTAGTTCCACTTTGTGACATAACTGCCAGATGCGCACGTAATTATGCCGGACGGATACCTAAGCTCCTCCTTAACCCAAAAGTTCAAATCCATTCCTCCAATAAAAAAAACTTTGCTTGTGCTGCCTAGACGCCAACGCTGTGTCTTGGAGTGGAGTTGTTCGGAGAACTGACAAAAAAGAGTGTTCTCACATTTAAGCACCTGCATCGACACCGGCCACTTACATAGACAGGTCGCATCTGCATTCCAAGATGGGCGATGAAGACGAATGCCAGGTTGTACTCTCCATTCGTCTATTACTTCCATATCCAAACCGTTCTTTTCGACACATTTTATTGTCGTAGAGAAATTGCCTTGAGAGATGCTGCCTCTGATGGAGATATTAGCTTCTACCGATTTGCCATTTCTAATTTGATTTATATGAAGGAAGGTTGTGTGGGATTCGGTTATTTCTATAGTTTCTCTTCCCTTTCCGGTGCAGTTAATTTTCGCAGGCTCGTTCATAAGCAATCCAATCACCCTCGGTTTCAAGCCCAGCTTACAGGATTTTGAATTTGCGCTGCAAGAAGCACGGTTTGTTAACAGTGCCTTGATAGACACGTTAAAGGTCCCTTGAGTACAAATGTAATTTCCCTCAAAAAGATCGTCTGTTTTAAACCCTTCGCTTGGAAGAAACACCAATACTTTACGAACAACTTCCTGGAATGTGCCCTTAAAATGTATTAAATTCTTTTGGAAAATTTGCAAGTCGTCAAGCTTTTATTGTATCAGCTTTTACGTAAGGCTGAGCAAATGTTAATACTAACGTATTCGTAAAGATCCCGTCGCGGCGTTTTATTTTTACTATAGTTACTGTTTTCTATGCAATTTTTAAGAGACGGCACACTTCATTTTGGTAATGTCTTCACTACTAGGTATATTAGTATATTAGCAATTTCTACCTATAAAAACACCAGAAAAACAAAGTGTGCACGGATAGTTCTTCTTTCCATAATTCAAACTGCTTAAAGAGTGGTCTTTGCTTTGTTAGTGTGAAAACGTGTAAAGTCAATTAAAAAGGATCTAGAAAATAGCTCATCTCTTTGTTTTTAATGTTGGCTCACCATTTCAGATGTTCGGCTAGAAGTCATCATATAAATGCCCTGATAGAGCCATACGTATACGTCAATTCTAACAATTTCTCTGCTTTTTCTGGTTGTTAGTTATTTTGGATTCTTAATAAAACTTACGTCCTGAGTCATCTCCATCAAAGCTACTGGAAGTGTAGGGTTAACAGTATAACATGGTATAACGCTTGAATCGTAAACTGTGTTGCTTGTTGTGTGGATGGTGGCATAGTTGCTGCTCGAGACAAAATATAAGATCTCTGCCGACATTCCAGAAACGTGTAAGCCCTCACATTTCAGCGAAACGGAGAGGTTTCCTCTTCCTTGCATCGAGTTAATATGCACAGATACGCTGAAATCACCAGAATCCCTGACAGAACGAAACGAAGGAACCACAATCTGGCTAGTAGGGGAAATAACACCTGACACTTTCCACTCAATTGGGTACGAAGCATGGCACCTAATTGTCGCTCTATAGTAGTTCCAAGTGTTATTTGCAAGAAACGCTTCTGTGGTTCCATGAAACATGTCAGAAATATTTGTCCAACTTCCACTATTTACAATAGACAATTTTGGAGCCAGTTCTTTTCCGAAACATAATGTATGCAAAACAAGTAGTTTTAGTACAAATAACATGATAGTTACTTTTGACATAATTGCAAGTGGTGTAACAGGTTTGTAGGTGAGCAAAGACGAACTGAAAGTGTTGGAATTCAGTGATGATTGCATTTCTGAATAGCCTTTTCTCAAAGTGAAGAGTCAAAATGATATTCTCCTCACTTACACCCCGACGTAAGATTAGTTAACCACAAATAGTAATTTCTTGTTCTCCCATCGATATTGTATTAGACCAAACGGGAAGTTGGCGGTTGCAATTCGCAGAGAAGCTAAGGGGAGAAACTGAATGCTTCTGATATTTCCCACAGACAATACATAACCGCATTGCATAATTGACGTAACCGCAAAACAGGATGGGAACTTTTTAGTTTTACGGCTTTTTAACATACCTAGTAGCCGGAAACCCTAGATAAGATAAACTTGGTACGTATGCGCTTTAGACAAGGTGTCATAGCATAACAGCAAAGCAAAAAAATTAAGAAATACCCAATTGGTTTATCCTTCGTTTCTGGATACCGGGTGAGTATTTTTAAATTATGGATGTTACACTGACTGTACTCATCAGTTTTACTTACTACTGCTTGTAAGTTACTAGAACATGTTGGTTGAATTTGGTTATATTTGAATTGTGAGGGATATTTGCATCTAGTTTTCATTCCATTCCACAAATAGGTAGTCAAACGCGTAAAACTTGTCTCTACGTATAAAAAGGGATGGTTTACTTGATTTTCTTGAAAAAGTCCTTGGAAAATAATTGTTCATATTTTATGTTGTGACTTTATATCAATCATGTTCAGGCAACCTGTGGTATTTTTCGCCAACATATAGAGTCTTCAAAACATTTTAATCAATTGATTATGACAATCACGCAAAAGAAGGAAGCTAATGGTTTTTCAAGCAAATTAATTTGTCACATACGTCATTAACACGTGATAAAAGTGGAAAATAAATGTGTACGGTGTAAATATATGTCACAGTTTGGAATATCATATCAAGCTATATATTGTTAAGAAAAGAAATCATATCGAAAACCCATTCAAGCTGATCAATATCAAAGTATTCATATTATTTAATACTATTCCGTATACTGATAATAGAAAATTTCATATTTTCTGACTGAGCCTCCTTACTGTCGCGAGCAGTAAGCAATTTATATACCTACTTGAATTTATAATTCTCATATTGTTCATCATATTACATAACCAAACCAAAACACGTTAAATATTTCCGGCAGTTATCCTAAACTAGTCTTATCCTTCTCTGCATTTCTTGGTAGTTTAAAGTTTGGATGGCAAATATCATTCCCAGCGATACATAATGATTTTTCAACCTGTCGATTTCCATTCCGTCACCGTTGCATCTTCCACCTTTAATTTTCGAAAAAAGAAAAACGATTTTTGGGACTAACAATAACGGTTCCTTGTATTTCCTTGTATCTCAACTGCTCCATTTGAAGTAAGGCTTCGCGGAATACGAATCTTCCGAGGTCACACTTACAACGCGGACAAGTTTTAACGTACAATGCTGACAAATTTAAAAAGGCAAAGAAACAAAATACAGATTTTGGATTACTAATATGATTTTGCTTTTTCCAAAACTTACTTTTCAAGTTGGCGATTGCGTTTGCTGTCCGTCCAAAGCCCTAGGCCAATTAAGCCCTAGGTACTTGATTTGAATTCAGACCAGTCAATATCATCAACAAGTCGCCTGAATCCTCCTGAGAAGGGCTTTGTACCCTTGACCTACGAGTGAAGTTCAGTCGTAAGTTTGTCAGATTAGTCATAAAACTGAATATATTTGGCATTAACGAAGTCCCGGCTGCGTATGACATTCCAAGTATGTTTAGTTCTGGAGTTCTGGATACTCTGGAATCTGTTCCCTTGCCATCAACTCAACTCAAAGTGAACTAATTTGACCTCAATTCCACTTGTCACTCGCTCCAGGTCCCGCGTCATTTCAGTCATTTGTAAATGAGTCATCCTTGGTGACGACGGCGGCCAGCTATGGCGGTCACGTCCGGAGTCTTCGTATTTTCACACAGAGAGGTGCTTAAAAACTGAATGACACACAGGGATGTTGTCTTGTTCATCCTATGACAAAACAAGTCCTATGAGATTTGTTAGTTTAAAATCGTATTGTGTCTGCGTCTCGGTTGATTTTTGCGCATTATTCACATTCACAGCCGCAATAAGATGGACAAAATCCTGGTTGAATCGTAAGTCGTAGGGAGTCGGCAGTCGCTTAATTTCCACTTCGAAAGAAAGTTAAGGTTCTGAATGGATATGAGTAGGAAGAGGAGTAGATGGATAAGATTTCCTGAAAATTTAAGGGCTCATAGTCTCGTTGTCGGGTACGTTTCCAGCCGATGAAGATCGTTCTGGGAGAGACACATTGGGCAAAAAGTCGATCTATGAAGTCCTATAAACGCCAGAGAACACCAGCGTTTACATAACAGTCTTAGAGCCGAGCTGCTCAAGATCTCTCCAGCTGCTGCGTATTCCAAAAAAGGCTCCAGTAACGTGAATTGATAGAATAAATTAACAATTTAGCAAAACTTTAACAAAAAAGAGCACTGGAAGCATAAAAAGTGCATATATCGGTGTGAATCGGATTTATGGAATGATCGACAACTTCCATTTTCACTATCTTATCTATTGTGTTTACTCTGACCAGGTTGGATATTTTTACAAGCCGGCGTCACGATTATATTTCTGCTCTGCAAACACTGCTGTCTATTGAGAATCTGCTCGTCTTCACGTCAGGATAAACACACGAGCTCGTCCAAAAGTGTTTTTACGGAATATTCAGACAATTTTCACGAGGTTTTTTTTTGTGCGTGGTTGCATGCATGGTCTCATTGCTGAGATGCTTGAAGGGATATGTAGAGGGTTCCATGTTAGAATTTCGCAAACAAGATTCGCGTAACCCTTATTTTCGCAAACCGTAACTTCTAAAACCATAACTTCTAAAAACCGGAACTTCGCATAGTCAGAACTTCGTAAACCGT
>JAAXOA010003933.1:0-10857 GCA_036561885.1 Salina celebensis
CAAGGAGCTATGGGTAGACTAAGATTCTTCCGAAGACCCTTTTGTATAATAGGTAAAACAGCAAACTATAGATTTTCCAATGGTTTTTTTTGTTAGCATAAATGTCAAACGTCAGAAAAATGACTGGTTTAAGTGGCTTTTTTTAGGTTATTTTTGGGAGCTGGTGGCTCCAGCATTTCTATTGTAAATAGAAAAATAACTTTTTTATTTCCATTAAGGACACAGACAATGATTGAATAGGAATTAGGATACACGAGAGCACGACGTTTCTATTTGGATTTTATTTCATAGTTTTTTTGTGGTTTGCCGCTTCGTCACCGAAAAAATAGTATCAAAGTTAATTAAACAAACAGTATAAAATTATCGTTCATATTTGATATACAAAGTTTAGCAAGGATAAGAGCTTCATCCTAAACAAATCAGTCCTAATAAAAATAGTACATATGCCAATTATCCTTGGGTGTGGCGCGTGACATTTCCTATCTACTAATTAACCTACCACCAGAATATTCTTTGACTTATCAAAAGAATCTCATCGTTTGATGAGATAGCTTTGGACAGGGAAAAGTCAATGTCCAACTTTTCATGACAATGACAAAATGTTGGCTGCAAAGCCTTTTTAACAGTGTGTTTTATACATATATATATGTTCTGCGTATAAAGTTTATATAGCTGCTAAGCTACTAATATGTCATCATAATGTATCTTTTTATGTCATAATCATAAAAATTTATCCATTTCGCTGACAACCATGCTATTTCAACTGGCACAGGGCTGGTTCAATCTGCATATTTATGGCGGTTGGTTATACAAGCTCTAGTTTCGCAAACAATTCGAAACAGTTGATAAATGTGTCCTCGACATAGTTTACCTTGTCATAACAAAAACTACGGGCTATAACATTAGTAACACAATCCCTTTTACTTATGCATAAAAAATGTATCCCGTAGTATCCACCAGTTTATACTACAATTTGTTAATCCTCTTCAAAATTAGACAGGATGTTAAAGGATAATCATTGAGAAACATAAGGGCAAATTGTTTACGTCACATTATCCTCGCAGATTAGCTAGAAAAAACACTTCACCATAATTTCAACAAGTTGAAAATCCTTGTGACACTAAACACTAAAAGTTTAACGAGGTAGGAGCAAGAATGTCTAAAGGTCGTGAACCCAAAAACATCAAAAAGGGAAAACCAAACTCTCACGAAATTAGGAATAACATAAACCATGTTTGTTTTAAGTAGGTGTATTTATTATGCATACATAATTACAAAGTTAATGATCAAAAAACATCCTACAAGAGAATTCTGCTCAGGAAGTCAGGGCTATAATAATTTACGACTTTGACGCATTGTCACGCGCACCACTCTCTAGATGATCTTTACTTTCACCCAGGTAGAAAGTCACACGACACGTGTGTGTGAGTCCGGATAATGTATTATTGCGTGTAACCGTTTGTTGTACTTGTCTAGAAGGTATTCTCCTATGAAAATTCTCTTCCTAGACATTGAACACACTCCCATTATGCGAGAAGCATTCAAGCCTCTCTTGAAAGGGCTTTCTCCTTAAACGTCCATATGCAGCTATTTGATAGCTGGTGCGTGAACAACTTGACGGCTTTTCATGTCCTAGAGTTTTTTTTTTGTTCTGAAGATAATAAGAGCCCAGCTTTCCTCTTTTGTACCCCTAAAATTTATATGTTCGCCTTGGAAATTCAATAAATCGTATTATGACTAAAACGATAAAACAATTTTCCAGATTCAGTAACCATCGTCGCGTCATTCATCGTCTTGATGGGGGAGTCAACTGGTAAAGTGTTTGCAACTTCGGCCTTACGCGGTCTTCGCTTCTTCCAAATCCTTCGAATGGTTCGTGTGGATCGACGCGGAGGGACATGGAAACTGTTAGGCTCGGTTGTGTGGGCTCATCGACAGGAGCTCATTACCACCTTGTATATTGGCTTTCTCGGACTAATTTTATCCTCATTTCTGGTTTACCTTTCGGAGAAGGACATTCCAGGAACTAAGTTTACAAACTATGCGGAATCCTTATGGTGGGGTGTTGTAAGTGAAAAACACTTTCTAAAATATGTTTTTTATATCCGCCAATACCACAAAATCATTCCTATTCCTATTTCCGTTACAAAATTGCCTTAATTTCCCTTCCTGAATGCACATTGAAAAATATTCTTTACAATTTCTCACACTTTTTTTGTACAGTAATTGTACCTTATTACTGGTGAAAGTACGCAAGTATAGTAGCTATGGAGAAAAACCTTATACGTATTATTATTTTCTCTGTATAAGAAATACTCAATGTTTTGTTCAATGCAAACTTTTTTTTTGGTTGGAAAATGTCACGTCATCCAGATAGTTATGGTAAGAAAACGCAATAACTATAGTTTTTTTCACAGGTTTTAGAATTGTCACCAAAAAGTTTTCGATTACTTTTTTTGGCCGTCTTGTTGCATGGTTGTTTTATCTTTTTTTGTAACAAAACTCATTATTATAACGGTTACTTCAGCACCAAAACTGGCCATTGGTTAGGAATTGAAGTGAAAACAATATTAGGAAAAAAAAAGAAAAAAATATCTCGCGGTTTTTAAAGGTATTACCAGAGAAAAGTCGATCTAATGTGGTTACTGCATCTTGTAACAGGAAAAACATCACGAACTTGTAAAACAAACAGAAAAAACTTCACATGCAATGCAGTTCCAGTTTTGGATACACGCACCTACGATTTCCGGATGGGAGCATGTTGTAGGGTTTATTTTCAGGAACAATTTTATTTGCTTGGCAATTTCTTGCGCGAACTGGAACACGCGTTAACAAAGATGAACAGCTTGGCATGTCAAATAATATGAGAGAAAAAGTCGAAACAAACCCTGCGGTATGTCTGTCTACTTCTTTTTTTGTCTGGTAACAATAGGTAGCTTTTTAATGATTGCCTGGTTTATTTGACAGAAAAGCAGGAATCAACGTGGCCTACATAATATCTCGTAATATTATTATTTTTTATATGTGGAAATTTGGCGGAAATTGAAAAAAAAAGGATGGAACAACCAAAAAACCTGCAAACAAGCTCTTAAAAAGATAGCAAATCAATATTATGCATAATGGCCTCGATCTGTCTGACAAATATAACGCACAGGCTGGGAACGAAAGAAAGTTATGCGGTGAAGGGGATCATTACCATGTGACTTTTGATATTTATTACGAGTTTTAGGAAATCTTCAGTCAGCGACATGACAACCTCTTGTCTTGCCTTGATTTATGTTTTTCTACATGCCATGAAACAAAAAATATGTAGAAACACCAAGATATGTCGATAGCATAGCTACTGTAATTATCTTCAGTTTTTTCTCAACCTTTCCATGGGAAAAAGTCAACTTTCACTGTAGGCAAGAATTTTTTGTATGAGTTATACAAAAAAAAGATGGTTTGACTATAATCCACTTGTGGATATATAAATGAAAGTGTATACTGACAAGGCGATGACCAAGTAATTCCAGAATTGAGCTTGTTATCTTCAGCTCCCACACAATTTTATGGTGTCCTCGGATTCTTTTTCAACGCAAGCTGTTACCCAATGTGGACTTTTGATCAAGTCAAAGTGACTGCATTTTTTTTGCCCAGAGTTGCTGTCACACAAGATTAAAGATTTTTTTAAGCGATCACCACTCCACTATATGCACTACAGCTTGAGAGAATGATATGGCAAGATGACAGCCATGTCATTATCGATTTTTTGTCAAAAAAAAAAAGCTTACAAGATCAAGTGCAGTAAATCCGCCTGAAAAAGTTTTGCGTTTTTTATATTTACAAGGATGTGCAAATGTCAAAGCCACTTTTGTGTATTAAACACATAGCCAAGGGCAGTACAATAAGTACGTGGGTTTGCAAATCCCTGTGTTTCAATTCAAGCAAAATGGTCTAAAGTAGTTTAGATATTTACACCTGGAGTTTTTCGTGGAAAACGCTTAGTTGGCATATCTTTTTGCAAACTTCAAAAAAAAAGTTACGTATCGAAAATAAAGAAGAAAAATAATAACATAAAATTTTATAAATATTACCAAACAAATTATATGCTATCAGACAATATACATAAAAATGGTTAAAAACAGCATGTAGGTAGACACATAAAAGTTTATCACTGCAGCTCCACTGTGACCATTATTCTCCTGCAAATTTCCGTTATTCTCAGTGGTAGCAGTTCCATTCCCAGTTTGATTGTTGTGCTGGGTATTATCTTGAGCAGGAAATGATGAGGGTGTCGATGACGTCATGATTTCTGTCGTCGTCAAATCCGCCTCCATACAATCTGTCTCGTTTTTAAGTCATCCTGGTTTCTATTTTAATCATTTTCTCCCAGCCTAACTCACTCGGGCTCAAAGAACAGTTTCCAGTCTCTGTGCAAAACTGCCACATCTGTGAATCCTCACAGATATCCGAAAACCCTATATAACTCCTCGACCTAAACTCTAAACATGATTGATCCGACAAACGGAGAATCTTATAGGAGAAATTGACTTGATGAGATTTCCCATTGCATGCTACTTGAGTTGTACTCACAGCGACAACTCTGAGTCGCGACTTTCTCAGCTCGCATTTCTCCACTGTTAAATTTCTCGAGATGGAAGAAAGACAGCTTGTTGCTGGTCGTTTTCTCGAAGTAGCACGGAATAAAAAAGAAGTTGGACTGGCTCCTTCATCCGCCGGATGAGCATCAAACATTTGTTCTTTTCCGCTTGTTCTGGAAAAAAAATATAATTAATATTGATGCACAACCAGCGTATACTAAAAGATGACGAGTCTGTCTCTAAGAAAAAAAACAATATAAAGAAAGATGAGTTTTACGCAACATTCCAAAAACATGGCTCAAGGGCTACCGCTGCTACTCCTCTAGATCCTTTTGTTTGGATACAAAAGTGAGACGAGCTCGTTTTAATTGCGAAGCCTGAGTTGACTCGAAGGTAAAATAATTGACAGATGACAAAGCAAAACAGCACAAAATAATGAGGTATAATACATTCTGTCAGGTTGTGCAGAGAGAGCCGACCCTTTTCTCAAACTAATAAGAGCTTTGTAATTAAAGACAAGTTTGGTGGATCTGAAGCGATTCCTTGGAACAACAAAACAAACATGTGCTTCTTGAGAAACTATACCATTTCCCATTAGTTGGCATTGCTTCACACATACAGACAGCATTGTGCCACAGTCAATGACATCTTCCTATTTGGCACTGCATAGTTTGCATTAAACAACGCATTTCCTGTAATTGCTCTAGGATATCTATTTCATAAGTTTTTGTTGTTGCATTGAATTTTGTGGTTTTTGTTTCAGTTATTTGATTCCTTGTCTTCCTACACACTTGTTCCATGAAATGATGTCAGTTTGAATGGTTGCGATTGAAAGTTCTTACAAAACTTGTGGCTTCTTTTTTTTGCCTGTGGTGGCAAATAAAAACGATGCAAATTAAACTCAGTAGTTGTTGTCAATGTAGGGAAATTTACTAGTTGTATGGGTTACAAAATGACGGCATTTCAAGACGCTCGTGTCTGTCGTGACATCACGATGACTGCTAATGTACCTGATGTCACATAAAACACAAAATGTAAAGTCTGTTGTAGCCATATCGATTTCTATACGCGAGAATTCACAAAACTAGAACTTTTTTTGGTGCAGAAACTCGCACAGACTTTATATTTTTAGCTGGAAAATATGACAGTCGTACACGGAACACGACTTACTCACCGTCAGAATGAAAATTGAAACGGTTGTTAATAATGTAATATGAACATTCTTAGCCTTTGTAGAAAATATAGGAGGGCATGGAGGTATGTGTTCCAAAGGAAAAAGGATGTTATGTGAGATGTGTTACCCAACAAGGAGAAAGTTCATCTTTATTGTTTGCACGATATAAGAATGCTGAGTGAGTACGGACGGGTACTATAGCCTTTCCCAAAACAAGGGACAAAACAAAATGCACAATAGAGTAGTCAAGTGTAAGATTCTAGAACTGATCTGAATAGAGAGAAAACAAAATTGAAAAAATGTATTTCACCATTTCAAACCCAATTTTTTTACCATATTTTTCCCCCTGTTCAGGTAATGTTGCACAACCTGGAGTAAAAATATATTGAATAAGCTTTTGTAACCTAAATTAAATGAGTTCAGAATAAATTGTAATTTTGTATTGTTGTAAAAATCCGAAAAAAACACAACCTCTTTTTTCCAATTTCCTCTTGTTTGTGAAAACACCAAAATAAAATGTATTCTTCCCAAAATGAACGCATGTTTTGCCAGCATTCTTTCCTTTTTCTTTCCAAACCCAAAACCAAAAACCCGAAAAAAAGGACGGAGAAAATTATCGCTAACTTAATTTGTTCTCATTGTTCAACAGATTACATTATGTACCGTGGGTTATGGAGACATCGCTCCTCAAACGTGGATGGGAAAAGCTTATTGCCTCATTTTGTGCTCTTATGGGCATCTCCTTTTTCGCTCTTCCTGCGGTAAGATCAAATTCATACTATTTTACTTTCACTTCCTTCCATCTCAAATTCCAGGACGTTCCCCATGTAAAAAAGGGCTTCTATTCATTCATATAACACTACACAACTCATCCTCCCTAAAATGTATGTATTGCTGACATGTGACACGAAAACACTTTAATACGGATCTTCCCAGTTTCTCCTTTCTGACCCCATAGCTCCTGAGGAGAATTAAGTACAAAAGAAAATACGAACGAGGAGACATGCGACATTTTTAAATGACATGGTTTGTCTGTGCGTCTGCTTCTTAGGGATGGTAGTAAATTATCATTCTATTGACGTGGCATCCGATTCCTGCGGTAAGATCAAATTCATACTATTTTACTTTCACTTCCTTCCATCTCAAATTCCAGGACGTTCCCCATGTAAAAAAGGGCTTCTATTCATTCATCTAACACTACACAACTCATCCTCCCTAAAATGTATGTATTGCTATTGCTGACATGTAACACGAAAACACTTTAATACGGATCTTCCCAGTTTCTCCTTTCTGACCCCATAGCTCCTGAGAAGAATTAAGTACAAAAGAAAATGCGAACGAGGAGACATGCGACATTTTTAAATGACATGGTTTGTCTGTGCGTCTGCTTCTTAGGGATGGTAGTAAATTATCATTCTATTGACGTGGCATCCGCAGTTTTGTTAAAGTGCTTGGTTCAGGCATTTTATATTCCTTTTGGACAGAACTAATTGCTATCTAGCTTACCAAATGACAGCTCAACTTGTTACCATCCATCATTGACGGTTAGCCCGGGAACGAAAGCCAAAATGGAAATGGCATTCCAACTGATTAAAAAAGCAGTTTCGTCCGAATAAATTGTATTGGCAAGGACGAGATGGGCTCCTTGTTAAATTACGAATTGGATGGAAAAATTTCATTACGTTTTTTTTTTCATCTTGACTTTTCTCTCGGAAGAGAATCCATTTCCAGACCAGAATGGCTACATACCTTATCACGTCCGCGTTTCATGCTTTTGGAAATTAGTACATGTACAGAATAAATACTTGTCGTGGTGCATAATTAATTGAAGAAAAAAAAAATACATTTGATCTCTGTGGAATCCCTTTTAATAAAAATGAAAATCGAGTTCATAGCTTATTTAGTAATTAGTGTATCGGCATGCTACGAAATGAATCCTCTCTCACATTTCCACTTGACTTTTATCATGACGTGAAAGCACAAAGAGGCTATGAGTAGGTAGTTTACTACGTTACGTACTATGTACAACAACGCAAAAGGAGTGGAACTTTTTTTTATACCCCTCACGCACGTCTACACATACAGAATTGTCGACAAGTTTAGCTACGCGACTACACACATATCTCGTTAATTTTTATTAAAACTCGCCGAGTTGCGAAAATATAAAAAATCCCTCAGGATAATGAAAAGTGGGCTTTCCACATTGTTCCGAGAAATTGATATTGTAATAGATGGACTCTATGCCAAACAAAGCGCATCGCGGTTTCCTCTTTACAAAAAGAAGATACCTAAATTCACTATCCACATCCGTTTCAGAGAAAAATATGGTAATATTGTTGACGACCCGAAGAGAAGTGCTTTTACTGCCCGGTAGACAGAAAAAATAAATGATTAAAAACTGTTAATCCAACAAGTTCATATTTTACATCTAGAGATACCGTATCTGTAATGAAAATCCGGGGGCAACACCAGAGTTCCTGGTAAGAGCATTAAACAAAAGACCAGTCGTTTGACTGAAAGTGGATAGTCGACAGAATGCTTTTACGAGAGGAAATCAATAGCTGTTTTTTTGTTTAGGCATTTTGTTAAAAGAATGCCACTCACGTTTGTTGCACCAACAAGAAAATGTGTCATTGGAAAAAGCAGATGTAATGACCATTTTGTGCTAGACACGCTGACCACAGTCCCCTCTTGTGTCCTGTTGCCTGTAATTTTGTTCGTGCTATGGAGAAAATTGCAAGCTGTCTTGTCTCAACACAATTAGTCCTTTCAATAGCTTCAAGTTATGCCAGTTATAACCAGACCGTTGTCATGGTAAACTTAACAAGTTGGTAAGGTTGAAAACTGTCATAGGTTAGAGTTTCCATGACTACAAATATGTTCTTTCCTTCAGATTATGTTTTCCCAATGAATATGATTTTCTTGGTAAAACTGTCGAAGGAAAAGTTCCACGAAAGGTTTATCTAATTTTTTTGATCCTTCCTTTGAAGCGAAATATTGGAAATACTGGATTCTTTGAATTGATGACATTAGAGATACGGTTACAAAATCAAGATTATATTTTTCCATAGAAGCTACAAAATACTTCTGTAAATAGCCTTGCCAAAGAAAAGCAAAAGAGTAAAAAATATATATTCTATGTCGAAAATATGCAGTGGAGGGAAATGAATGAATGAATATTTGTTCGTCACTGCCATTGATCGCATTAAAAGGATCATGTTCCTCAAAAAACCCCAATAGCTTGACATAATGAGCGTTTCTGTTTTTTTTTCTTTTAAAGTAATGCCTAAATGGAAATGGGACACGCAAAGCTGTCTTCGTCATATTGCCTTTTTCCGTTTCCCAACTGCGTTCAACATTAGCCTATTTGTTATCGTGTGTTATCGTAAGGCATGAACAAATTACAGAGCTAATTTATAGGATTAACCGGATCTCTAGGCCAATGTCTATTTCTGTTGCTTTTTACATATTTTATGAAATTTCTGAAACTGACACGACCATTTCTTTGGTTGGTCTTTGTGTTTCGTGCAATGACTCCTGATCATCTTCTGGGGAGAAAGTTTCAAAGCTTTTCTTCGGGATGCTCAAGACGAATGACTTTGAAATCGACACTGCTTTAATTAGGCTGAGCAACCGGAAACTGAGATGGAGTTTTTCTTGCAAACTCATCCAAATCTCCCGTTTTTGTGTGTACAGGCACAAATATTCGTTAACAATAGCCTTTGGTAGTGTTACATATCCTATAAAATAGGCGATTACGAGAATTCTCGCCGGATTCAGGATTTCCCTGTAGCTTTCTCATGAACAAAAAGTCCCGTATACGTTGAGTATTCTGCTGACACAGTCCTGCTTCTTGTAGCTCTTGCGAAAAGCCAAAATAGCCCGGATTCAGTATTGCCTCCATGTTTGTGTACATATCCAAATAAATAAATGGAATGAAACCGAATGATATGGATTTACAAATAGCAGCCAGGGAGTTTTGGGATTTATTTGCGAAAAACAAGAGGGTGGACTGTTTGGCAGGATATTTCGTTGGGTTTTTTTAGCTTCAAGCAATAGATACGTCTGAGTTAACCTATCGGGCAATCTGTAACCTGATATATTCGTTTTCGTACACGATATATACATGCAATATCAAAGATGAGATATTTTACCAGTTCAGGTATTGTTGTCAAAAGAGACAAAAAGCTTTGACAGGCACGGAACAACCTATTGAAAATAGGAAACTTTTGTAAAATGATAAGCAGCGATGGTGCCACCATTCACCATCATCATGTAATTGTAATCCTTTGAACTGTAAACAAATTATTGTGAAGTTACTCAGCTACCTCTTTATATTAAAACCAGTTGCGTTTGACTTGTTTTACTAGTTGGATTGATCCTTACTCTGAGACTTCTTAAAATTCGTGATAAAGTACCTTTTCCAAATGTACCCGTATTACACATACGCATACCCGTACATATTTGGTATATATATATGACTGTGCTATTTTCACAATACGGATAGTCGAAACCATATTGCTTTCACTCATGGACTGCTAACTATAAAAAAATATCCGTCTAATAGTAGCATAATCTCGTCGAATATATGCCCATTATTGTTAATTCATTAGACTGAAAGTTAATTCTTCTGCTTGTAATTAAACTATCATGACGAGTTAAAGCTGGTAATGTTTGTGCAGATTAATGTTATCTTCGTTGATCCCACAACGTAAACAGTGCAATTTTAGCGTAAGAAGTTCCTGAGCCAAGAAGAAAAGCTCACTGGTCATGGTTCTGAGATAAATTAAATAAAAAAATATGAGAAGTTTTTTTTAAAGAGAAAGCCTCATAGCCGTAACTTTGTAAGAAAAAATTCTGTAACAATCAAAGTAGATATAATATTGTACAAAACACTTAGCAGACAATCGGATGTTCCGTACTTCTGAAGAAACACAAGGTTACTTGAATGAACTCTTGAGCAATGTTCTTCTGCTATTACCCCCCCCCCTTCATGATTAAGTTTGCATTTGCACCTTCAAGCTCTTGCCCACAAGCCATCCAACAAGTAATTATAGTAATTAACCATAACAATATTTCGAATTTCTTCTGTTGCAGGGC
>JAAXOA010003934.1:0-10857 GCA_036561885.1 Salina celebensis
AATTTGCATAACAGGGTGCTTCTGTGAATGTCCTCGACAAAGAGCGTCGCTCTCCACTTCATCTGGCAGCATTTAGAAACGGATGGAGGACAATGAAGACGTTGATTCGACTGGATGCAAACATCAGTCTCAAGGATAATGATTCTCGAAATGTTCTCCATGCAGCTGTGATTCACGGAGGCGATCTCGATCGAATCTTAGATGATGATTATTGTGTAAGTTGATAAAGTCACGGACTGAAATAGCCATCAATGTAAGTGGATTAAAATAATACGTTTCCAAGTAAACGGAAATGGGTCTGGGAAAATGAATGTAATTTGATAAAAGAAAGAGAAAATTGCATGTGTTGCCTAGAAACAAACCCTATCTATAATTGAGTTGTTTATGACGCTCCCCGCTAACAATCTTGCGGAAGCGGATACGAAACGGGCACTAGGAACAAAGCCACATAACAAATTTACAGTTTTATGTAAGGTTGGATTAATAGAAAGGACTTTTTATTTTTCCTGTATTGCAAGTCGGAGTTCATACCAATTCTGGAAGAAAAGGACAAACATGGATTTACCGCATTGCACTACGCTGTTAAACGTAAGACATAAACTTAACTTATTATGTTGCAAATTATACCTTTCGC
Organism: Salina celebensis; assembly: GCA_036561885.1. Taxonomy (NCBI): domain Eukaryota; kingdom Metazoa; phylum Arthropoda; class Collembola; order Entomobryomorpha; family Paronellidae; genus Salina; species Salina celebensis. The sequence goes on from JAAXOA010003934.1 coordinate 635, forward strand.
TAATCGCCAGTGTATTGTTGTGCCTTTAAAGAATGCCACGTGGGTTTAAGAACGTCAGATTTCACCGTAAAAGAAAAAGTTCATTACCTGACACATAGCATTTCCTGTATTCTTTATGTGTGATGGCGACTATTTATTTTTAAGTTTACATTGTAGTCAGTAGTTTGGTTTATAGTATGTTTTTAAAGGCTAAGTTCTAAATGTCTTTTCATGCTATCATGTTTCAGAGGGTCATATTAAGAATGCAATGAAGCTAATCACCCTTGGGGCCAGTATAATCACAAAGAACAATGTCGGAGAAAATGTAATGCACATTGCATGCAGGTGTGTTTCCCATCATTTATGGAGCAAAATGAGATTTAGTTCTCTGGTTTCGGGTAAATAACAAAGATTAAAATGACACTTGCAGGTATGGAAGATTGAATATCGTAAAACAGATTTTGAAAATGGAACAAAATAACTCCGTCATTAATGAGGGTGACGGCAATGGGTTAACACCACTGCACATTGCTAGCATGTTTGGTAAGTTTTAAAGTTTAAATCATATATGTAATGTTTCTTACTCCGGCATTGATTATACCGTCTCGCTATTAACTAGGCCATGTCCGCGTAGTACAAGCTTTAATGAAAAAGGGTGCTTTACTTCATCGTGATCATAATGGCAATACACCTGCTCATCTCGCAGCCAAGAATGGACATAGAGAAACTATTAAATTAATTTTGAACGTCCACTCTCATCTTCTTGACCAAACGGATAAGGATGGAGTAAGGTCTTTTGTTAATCGTTTAGGACATTGGAAATTCTTTGATGGTTGTATTTTTTTGTTTTTAATTTTACTACATTCTAATAGAATACACCAATACATATCGCAGCTATGGAAAATCAACCAGACGCAGTTGAGCTTCTTCTTACGTTGAATTGCAATTTGACATACAATTACAAAGGTTGCAGTGCCATTGATTTTGCTCTGCAAAACAAGTTCTCGAGTGTCGCTTTAGTGATGGTAACACATGTAACCAGGTACAATTAAAATTAAATTAAATTCGGATCAGAATTTGTAGTGCTTTTGACAAAATGTAATGAATTCCTTTGTGCTTTCTCCACCAGGGGTAATGAGATACTGGCTATGTCGTCTGGTAAGTATCCTTCGATAATGTTGGCGCTAGTTGCAACAATGCCACAAGTTGTGTCCGCCGTCTTGGACCGATGCATAATCAAGTCGGATGGCAAAACCGACTCGGAAAACTATTTTGTAAGTATCGCGCTATCTTACTTAAGAACACTAAATCTCGAGTTGTACTTTCTACTTTCTCCACGAGATGTCAAATGGTTCCAAAGAAAGCTTCTGGCCTCCTATTCCTTTCACTGACACGTCCACTTGTTTGGTTGCAGATAAAATATGATTTCAAGTGGCTTTCTCTGGCTGAAGCGGATGCTGAAGCGTTGATACAAAAAAACAGGAGAGAAACCAGACGAAAAGTCGCAAGCAGGTCCTTCTGGACGAAAACATTTACCCATACTTAACGTAAGTACTTGAACCATCTACATCTCCAGTGCATGCTTTTAATTTGATAATAATTTGCGTAAACATGGTATTCAAACAAATCGAACACTATCCAAATTCCAAATACTTGTGTCAGCTAAACCGTGTTCCGCCAATTTTGTTCTGACACATCCGGAACTTTAATAGCATTATCATAGCTCACCAAAATCGGCATAAAAATAAAATGATTAGTAGTTTTTCAACAAAATAGTTTTCAGTTGAGTTAAAACTCAAACAGTCATCAACATATGACATAAGGAAAATGAAGAATATCAAAATACAATCGCAACTAGCAATAAAAAAAAAAGGTTAATACAGTATAAACCAGTTTCAATAATCGTTTTTATCATTATTTCCAGATCGAACGGATTTTTTATGTGTAGAGAAAAGTATATCACATGCAGTGTCTGTTTTACTTGAAACAGTTTATGTTAGTTCTGCCAGTTTACTTTTTTACTCTTGCTATAGTTTTTTAATATTGTCATAACCTTTTATGAGCACAATATCCTTTTACTTTGAACGTTTATGCCGATGTGTTTGTAAAGCGAAATAAATTCTTGGAATTTTGTCGTATCATTCCAAGCGATTTCTGAAAACTTATAACAATCCCCCAAGATGTTATGTTGCGTTTTCCTACATAACTGAACATTGTGAAATTCAAATATCAAAATGAAGCACACACAGTCAAGTCAACATTAAAAAGAAAGGATGTCTACAGGGCTTTTGATGTTTCAAACTATAAACATAATCTGCCAAACATCTTGGTTCGAACAACACACGTCGCCTAGGATTGAGCTGAAACACTCAAAATGAAACTTTCCAAAGAGTTACAAAGCTCCAAAAACTTTGCCAACTTTATAATTCATAATATGAAACACGCCATTTGTGTTAGAAAGACTTTCTCCTACTTTTATAACAGCAGTTCATTGTGCAAATGTTCATTTTGGAAGTAATAATTATCAGCTATCAAATGATGCCGGAGCAGTTTTTATGAAAATTTTACTCAGCTTCATTTCGTCTGAGGGTTACAACTTTCCGAAGTAAAAAAAACGCGTAAATTTCCATATTCATTTATCATGCACGTATAAAAATTGTCATCGTTATGGCCAACACCCTTATTAGTGCTAGCACCTTATCGATTGCTCCTTTTTTCTTTTGTTTAAACGCACTGATATTTCCTCCATTTGGGTTGGTTTAGTCGGATGCAGTGTAAAGTAGTAAAATGTCGCTAGTTTATATTCTATCATTTACAGTCTCTATTCAAGCTCTCAGGCTGCTCGTTCATTCAGGCATTCCCTTTGTATCTTTTCTACAGGGAATGGTCTATCACGGCCGAGTGGAACTCCTCTCTCATGATCTCTCACAGAAATATTTGCAAATGAAATGGAATGCATATGGGAAATACATACATTTCTCGCACTTGCTATTGTACCTGTGCTATTTGGGAATTTTGACTTCCTTTGCATCCGGCTACCTGAAGCGAAATCAACCCGGAGGAGACGGAATTGATGGCAAGCGGTTATGGGGAAAATGTTATTCATGAGTCACTAGCCGCTTCGGCAGGAGGAGAAGTGAATTATCGCGGCACAAGGTAAGCGCAACTAGCGATTGATCTACTGGGAATGATCTAATAGTAGGAACAGAAGTAATGTAAACTCTAAGCTAAACTCAAAAGTAATGAAAACTCTGCGGGTGGTAATAGAATTGCTAACAACTTAAGCCATTCATCTCAAAAACACGAGCCGTCCTCGACCCAATCATCAATATCAACGCTTGCATCCATCAATGGCTCCTTTTGGGCAAGTACACCCGTTCTAGCTTAACACTTTTACTCATTTCCTTCATCTGCTCTTTTTGATTTACTTTCACCCTTTTACCTCTGGACTAACAAGCCGTCGTAAAGTTCGTACTCCCGAATACTTTATAGAAAAGAGATTTTATTCTTTTAAACACTCCTAAAACGTAGATGATTTTATTTATTTGTCTATCTTCATTTATTACTGTTTATTGGCAATTCACTAGCCCGGCCACAAAATAGCTTTTCCCTTAATTTGACGTTTTGTAATTGGCTTTTATTTACTATGAATGACTACAGCCAAACTCCAGCAGCGAACTTCCCCCTGCAGCCAGTGGCACATTTGACTACCTTCTCTCTCACGCTGATGACCGATCCTATCAGGAAATATATGAAAGCGGTAGTTATTCTGATTGTTGCGCTAGTTAACATTCTTCGGGAGTGTGTACACTTTTACCCACCCAAGGTCAAATATATTATGGATACCGTTAATTGGTATGTACACAATTAACAGCTCTCGATTTAGGTCGCATGGGAAAATCTAAATCTGAGGATTAATCCAACTTAACTTTCAACAGGGTTTTCTGGGCTATGAATGTTTGCACTGTTTTCATGATCGGAGCAAAATTCATTGGTGGACTGTCTGCCTATGCGGATCCTAGCGCTTCCCTGGCAACTTTCTTCAGTTGGTTTTACCTCCTCCTTTTCCTGCAAAGGTAACTCAATTTAACCAGATAAAATACTCGATTCACAAATTTACTAGATCATCATCAATTCTATCAATGGTCCTCCGTTTTGCGATTAGTTATAAGGGATTCTCAAAGATGAAGGGATTTGGGAGGCATGATAAATTGTTACTTCAACCGCACTAGTACAATAGCTCTATATTATACGCTCTGATAACATTTAACTGTCTCTGTCATGGTGAACATAGTATACTCTAGGCTCTTCGATAAAAACAAAGTGGCATTTTCCCCAATCCCCTTAAGACAAATAGAAGACTTTTAGACTGCCATTTTTAGAAGGAAATTTTTCATACTTAATTTGAGTGATGAGTAGAGATAATAGTAATGTTTTCTTTGAGAGCTGTCGTTCATATTTTTGCTCATCATTGTCTGCATGTTACTCGCAGGATGGCTTGGTAATAAAGATAACTATAAGTTCACAAGGAAAAATGACTTTATCCAGTTGCTATCTTGTAAACCACACTTTTTATGTTCATTTTTTCGTTAATGTGCAGTAGTTCGGTTGCTACTCACTGGTACAGCTTTATCCAGCTTTCTTCATGACCACAACTGGAAAAGTAGAATGTGATGACAGCTTGGCTGTTTAGTCCCAAACGGTGTTTCTTGCACACGTACATCCACACTGGTATTTTGTAAAGTGAAAGAAGAGAAAACAAGGAAAATTGCCAACCGTCAAAAGGCTCACCTATGCAAACACATTTATTTGATCCCGGCTCCTAACCACACCATATTGAGAAGACACTTTTTTCTGTAACGGAAAAAGTGAAATGGTAAAAGTTTATTATGACAGGGGAAAGCTTGACCGTCACCTAACGCTAAAAAGTTGTTACTTTACCATTATCTCTTGATACTACGTATTCGACTTGGACAAATAATGTATTGAACGTGTGTGCGCGCACCATATGGGATTCTTTCATCTACAACTTTATTTCGAAGAGCATAACTTACCCAAACAAGGTTAGAAAGGATATAGGAGAGGAAAATACTTTGATAGGTAGTTAAGGTTTTCCCTACTGATTCTTCTTTATTTCATTTCGGTTTAGCGAATCACTCTTGAAATCTCATGTCGCGCTGCCCACTATTTCCCATCTATCAATCTGTAATCTTTTCTATGTTCGGAAGCTGTGAACTCTATAGGCTTTCGGAAACATGTTTTTGAAGGCTGAAACCATAGACACAACTAAAACTTTCGGAAAACAAAATCTTAGCTATATATTTTATCATCTTTTAGTTTGACATTAAGTGTACCTTTGCTGTAGCCAGGCAATATTGTTTTCCGAATATTTACTTCTCTGTATCAAAAAGATAGCTACACACGTTTGCTCAAGATAACTTCTTTTTTGCTTTTTTGACTTTCTCTATGGTGGAACACAGGTTTGACGTGGTGGGCATTTATGTGGTAATGTTTCTTGAGATATTACATACGCTTCTCAGAGTTCTCATGATCTTCTCCATCCTCATCGTGGCGTTTGGACTGGCCTTCTATATCCTTTTATCTGATGTAAGTTTCCTTACTAATACAATTTTATTTATACCTATACGCGTAACCAATTCCCAAGGTTTTCTCGACTTGTTTGACTGACTTTCTGTGGAGTGCATACTGAATATTTCATATTTTTTTCCTTCTAGACGACACATTTACATTTGAGTTTACTTTAATTCGGGATTTCATACATGTTTGCTATCTTTTATCCATTTTCCTTCCCTGCATGAATATTACTCGTTGAAATATGTCTGCAATTTCTCTTGACGGGTAAGATTGGAACAATACAAAATCATCATGTCATAAAGCTTCATTCCCATTCGTTTCTACGCAAGGAATATTTGTTTACAGTGTACTGTGAGCATTTGCGTAGAGAAATCTTCGTTTCATCACTAGTGACTAGCAACGTTTCACTCTGCCTTTTGTCCCACTCACTTTTTTTCTTGCAAACAAAGCCTTTTCTCGTCTTGAACAAGAAAGTGTGCAAGAATAATACGCAGACACTTCACATAGTCTCAATTCACTCTTTTATTATGTAGACATGATGGTAAAAGAGAAAGTGAGGAGAGTGCATTGGGATTATTCTTGGTATGGTGCGTAGGTATACTTCAACGTAAACTGTAGAATAGATGAGTGTCTTTTTGACGGAGGCAGATTTGCTTGGGTGGTAAGATATGACGTTTGGCTATGTGAGTTATGGGGAAAAGTGTCATATCATTTAGAAATGTACATGTAAGGATCGCTTCACGGTTGCCAGTTTCCATGAAATTAATCTGAATTTCTTCGCCCCAACAGTCCTTTTTAACACAATTCCATTACTTTCTGTTATCTTAAAGTGTTTCCTACAATCTTGATAACATTTTTTTGCCTTTTGGGCAAGTACTTAATGCGTCATATTTTAGGAAAGCTCTTCTGCTCCGAATGAATCCCATGTGAAACCTCATCATTTGCACGCGGCGACGGCAGTTAAAGGTTAGTTCAGAATGTCCTCTAAAAAGCTCTTTTGGTACGTCAGTAAGTGCCAAAATTCCTAATAATCTTTTAAAACACCAAATAAAAGTATTCAAAAAAAAAATCAAAATATGGTGTGTTCTATCTAACCTCCGCATGGGAACATGAAACATGATTTAATGACTGATGCCAAAATATTTTTATTGTAATGTCATGGCTCTAACACAATACGACAGTAAAAACTTTAATTGATTATTTTTTAAATACTGGAGGGTTCATAGCTTGTATTTATATAAAGTTGCCATAGAAAAGGATTCATAATACATACAGATATATGAAATACATTATAGTTCCATGATTTTACCTTTAAAACTGTATGTTGAAGTACAAGCTCCGAGATCACAATATTGATTACGAATCTTTGAGTTGAATAAAATTGTGTAGAAACTAAACTAAAAGACATTGCATGTGAATGTTTTCACATGAAAATTTCACAGAGGGTCTTTGCTGTCAGATTTTAAATGTGGACATCCAGAGTACCGTCAACGTAGAATGACATCCCGACTGACAAGCGATAAAAAAAAAGTTCGTAGCTGACTATACTTTCATAAAACAGTTTAATATAGTGAAAACTACTTGGAAATACAAAAACCCCGTTTATTTCTCTGTTTAAGTCCGTTATCTGGAAACATTTTTTGAGAAAATTCGCAAAATATTCCAGTCCGTAGTCATAGTAATGGGGAATGAATAGTATGAGTCTCTTGATGTTTTGAACAAAACATGACACAAATGAAATATTCAATTGATACCAAAAACTTGACAAGTTCTCACCGTCAACCTTTTATACTTGCTTTTGCTTTCTCCTGTGTGAAACCATCCCCAGTCCTTATACTTTATGGTTATTGCTACCACAACACAATTTGTGATTGTGTGGAAACTATTTACTTTAAAATTCTCTTTTTTATCCCTTAGGGCCAGCATAAAGCATTCAATGCAATTCCTATAGCTCTTTTACGAACATTCTCAATGATGTTGGGGGAAATGGACTTTCTCAATACGTTTGTTAACCCGCACTTTTGTGGCGAAGAGGATATCGAACAACAACCCGAAGAGCTTAGGGGAAATGAAAATCCTTCCTTCAGCACAGGTGGCATCAGTTTCGCTGATACTTCTGCTCGATTTTGTAATAGCGATGAAAGAAAACTTCCCCATCCAATGTCCTCATTTCTAATGCTTGGAATTTTCATGGTATTTATGCCTATATTGTTGATGAATTTACTCATTGGCTTGGCTGTTGGTGACATCGAGTCTGTTCGGCGAAACGCACAACTCAAGAGGCTTGCCATGCAGGTTAGAAACTAAGATTTTTTGTTAACTTGAACCCTAAAAATATATTATTCACTATATTTATGGCGGTTTCACATTCACAAAGCAGATAATTTCATAACAGTTGACAGTTTGTACGTAAGCAAACGCTATATGGTATGAATGTGGGCATACATCATGCAAAAATGTACCATTAATCTCTTTTATGATGATAAACCGACATTTTATTGTAAAGCAATGCTTTTCATTTCGACTACCGCTATAGTTGCAAGGTTACAAAACATTAGCTTGGATTTACTTTACGAAACATTGATTTTTCTTTAGAAACGTATACAAAAAGATACATACAGTTTTGGTTCGTCTTGAGCATGAGCATCATGGCAATGGTTGATAGTAGTTTCCACTTGAATTTCTCGTTTTTTTGTAATGCAGGTCCTTCTACATACTCAACTGGAAAAGAATTTGCCCAAGTTCATTTTACAGAAAGTGGACAAGAATGAAGTAATTGAGTATCCAAACGCGAGAAAGGCTCGACTCGGGATGATTGATCAGTTCTTCAAGTACTTTCAACCAAAGTCCAGTAGTAAAGGTACCTTATCAATTATTTATTCGCAGATCCCATTTACTCCCATTACTGTTTCTCTTCTCCATCTGCAATCTTCTTAATGTACGCCAAGAAAAGAGAAACAGACGATATAACGTGTAGAAGCCTTCATATATAGAAATTCCTCTAATCGTTTATTCTATAAAACTCTTGTCTTCAGTTTTTGTTTCCTTATAAATTCCATTTTCCGTTCTTTTTTTTTGTACATGCTACAATGAACCTAAGAACAATCTGTTAAAGTACTAAGCTCACAGTATTTTATATTTTATGTTGGTAAAACATACCATCTTAGCTTTTACCCATTTATTTGTCCTTTTCTCTATCCTTTTCTGTTTATCTTCTTTTCAAAATCTGGAATGGAAAGTTTTTTTCTCAGGTTTACTTTGAACTCGCCACTACTATTACTACGAATCAAAGAATTGTGTAAGCTTTAGTTTAAAACACTTTGTGTTCGTTGAATACACAAAGATCTAGAAGACAAAAAAGTTCAGTACGTTAAGTGCAAGTGCTCTTAACGTGATTCGGTATGTGAGCGCTCTGTTCTAGAGCTTATAATGGCTCAGATTTTTTGACAAGATACAAATTTGTGCTTACAATTGTCTATGAATGATTTAGCAGGTCAAGAACAATTTATTTTTCAGTTGAACATAGTTTTGGTCTTATTAAGTTGGCCGCAAGACAAAAAAAATGTTTTGGTTTCATCATTTCGGTCACTTACTGCTGATTTCGCAACAATTCTTTCTCTCCTTCTTACACAAAGATTAAATTTTTGGTCGCAATTTTTCACGTAGGTAAATCATAAACAAAAGTTACACAACATATCTCTTCCATATCGAGATCACGTATATAATTTTTCCTGAGAGCGGTATCATAATGTCATAAATCATAATGTCGCATGTCAATACGTATGACCTTTCATTATAGATTTGTCTGTACTTTGCGTGGATAAACGGACAGACAGAAACAAAAAATGCTAATGTTTTCGTGTTTAGTTTAGGAAAAGTACAACGTATTTTTACATTTGAGGAGTCTTATTTGCTTTCTACATTCTAGGTACTAATATGTACTGTTCTTAAGTTGCGTAGCTGTAGTAGGGATACAAGTATAGTTATGTTTGCTTTCACAAAGGTAGAAAGAAATTAATTTTGTTAATTGAGTTCACATGAACTTTCGTATTCTCTTTAATGTTGAATGTGTATTTGTGTCGGCTTCTAAATAACCGTTTGATTTTAAAAAGAAACAATTGTTCACAAGCATAGATGAAAGCAAACAGTAAGTACTAGTAATAGTAATGTACTTTTTTAGTAATGTAAATGTCGATGCCATTTAAGATGATGATCACAGAACACAAGGGAAAGTAGAAAGTCACGGAACAATAGCTTATTAAAAAATCGTAAAATATTTCCTCTCAGTAAAAGCACATCTTACAGAATAAAAAACAGACAGACAAACTCATCGGTATAATTACTTGCTGAACAAATTTCAGCTTCGTAAAAACTTGCTACCAATAATCTGAGGGTGCGTTGACTGGTTTTGTAGCTTCATTCCAATTTTCGTTCATTTACAGTTTCTAACAAGCGATCAGCGATAGAAAATGCTCTCTTAAGGAATTTTAGTAATCCGTAGCAGTCTATTGAATTGAGAGACTTGCTTTGTTCTAGTAATTACCTTTCTGTATTATTATAACATTTAGGATGATTATAAAGACCAGTTCTACCACCACATTATCGATGCATATCTGCAGGAGCTCGTCGGCATAATCCATGGCCAAATC
>JAAXOA010003935.1:0-10855 GCA_036561885.1 Salina celebensis
GTATGAACTCATGCTTCCTTTTAGATATGTTGATTTTGAGGATAATACTACGTGGTGTTGGTGGTCAACGTGAGTTAAGATTGTAAAAAAATATATACTATCATACGGAATAAAATGAAACGCCGAGTGTGGGATAAATGAGGCTGACAGATGACATGATATTATTTCATGACAACGAGATATGATACATCTGAAGAGGTGATTCCAACATGACACATGTGCCAGAATGTGGTGTCTTAGGCTGTATATCTTTCTACGAAAAACCGAATATTATAACCAGTTGTGGTAATTTATTATAGAAGTGTCATTATATGCACTGCATTACTTTTCCAGATAGTAAGTGTGGTAAATGGCTAATGATTTTGGGTTAATTCTGTTCTTTCCAGGCGTACGAGCTTTCTACTCTAACGGGAACACAAGTTATGTTACTTGTAGCTTCGGAAACAGGCCACGTGTACACATTTGCCACGAGGAAACTCCAACCGATGATCACGTCGGAAGCAGGAAAAGCACTTATTCAGACATGTCTCAACTCTCCCGATCCGCCAGGTAGTGGAGCAGATCCTCAAAGGATGTCAGCAACGGGCTATGAAGAAACAGAGTTGACGTACGCTGCCGATCCTAATGCATCAGATCACGGAGATACAAAAGTAAGACTCAGCTCGAGCCCTTATTCAGCTCCTCCCCAAGGCTTAGGACCTCTTCATCATTCCCCCTCTATGTATGGGTCACCTTTAAACAATAATTATCATTCCAGTCCAGGTGCAGGTGGTGGAATGATGTTCCCGCATAGCCCCAGTCCTAATTCCAATGTACTTTACCATTACCCTTCTGATCCTCAACCTCCTCAGTGCTATCCAGGGGGAATGCATTCACCTTCCAACTCCCCTCATCTTGCCCACCTTACCCGCTAAGTAGAAATGAATAGTAGAATTAAGCTAATTTTTAATAGTTGCCATAAATTTTAAGTTCAGGGAATTTCCCACCATATCAAGTACAGTTTAGAATTTAAGAAGGGTCAGAGCCGTTTCATTACATTCGTTATGATTTCAATATGCACCCAGACCCAGCATTGAATGGTGCCACATTAAATTGGATTTTGAGTTTTAACAAGATATTAAAAGTTTAGAATTTAAGAAGGGTCAGAGCCGTTTCATTACATTCGTTATGATTTCAATATGCACCCAGACCCAGCATTGAATGGTGCCACATTAAATTGGATTTTGACTTTTAACAAGATATTAATCCATATAGTATGCTTATTTGCTTTTCACTTATAATAATATGCTAACCGCAAATTCCAATTGATTGATCATACACAACTCTAAAATCCTAATCGACCTTTTTGCAACTAATCACAATCTTTCTCGGTCAAATATGTATCAGCAAAAACACGTCAGTACCAGAGTAAATGATTAATGTAGAGTTGCAGGAGTTCAATTCGTTAGTACTTTGATTTGCAAGAATTGGTCTAATCGTTAACAACATTATCTCACTCAACAGACATCCCACGTTACCCCTAAAACCTATCACCGTGATTGATTATCGCTTGTTTAAAGTTCGAGGTGGATTTCGTGAAATCCAAATGCCTGGAAAAGTATAAGTTTGGAGTATTATAGTGCAAACTCATGTTAAACAAACATCCACGTGTACTATGTGATCATTTTCCGTAGGAAAAGAACTCCTAAATCCAAAATACACTAGATTTCTCTATTATTACATAAAATCATAGACGACGCATGTATCGTTTGTGTAATGGGTCGTACGTGTACAGTCTACCTTATTTTACTGAGTTCCATGTTGTAATGATTCCGCTAAAAAGATTTCAAAACTGAGCAACACCATTACACATTAGTATATTATCTGAAGAAAAATGCGATGCCTTGTAGTTGATAATGCTGGATCCCGTAATCTCTTAAAACAATGCATAACACTCCACACACTAGTAGTAGCAGGGAATTACAATGCCTGGCCTGGAACCCGTGTACATTTCCACTTTGCAAAGAAAAAAGACGGTTCAGGATCCCGTAATCTCTTAAAACAATGCATAACACTCCACACACTAGTAGTAGCAGGGAATTACAATGCCTGGCCTGGAACCCGTGTACATTTCCACTTTGCAAAGGAAAAAATACGGTTCTAGTTCTGGCGGAGATCCAAATTCTCAACTGTTGATTTTTGTCTATTCAAGGCATACTGCCATGAAGGATGCCAACTAGATTTTAGCACTTTTCTCCTTGTAAACTTTCTACATGAATAGTAGTATTAGTATTAGAGTCATAATGGTGTTTGTACAACAGCAAACGACATATTGGATGGTAAAATAATAATCGTAGACGAACTTTTTTTTGTTTCTCTACATTTTGTGCCGGATGATATTTTGTAGTAGTCTGTGAAATGAGAGTACGTAAGCATTTAGTACAGCCACAGAATCTAAGTAGACTAGCACCCCACGCATTTTCTGTTTTCTCGAGAGAATTTCAAAGGGAATTTGAGATGCATAATATATGAAAAGGCTTTACCAGAACCAGGATTTTGAAACTAAAAACTATGATGGTGCGCAAGGTTTTTCTCTCCACTTGTGAGTAGATTTTTTGGCATATATGCAAAATACTTTCTTCAAAGTACATAAATTTTGGTTAGTTTATTGCACGTATCCAGACCTGCGAAATGAAAACTTATTTTTGAGTCACGAAATGTGGTCTATTGGAGCTGAAACGGGAGAATTTTAGAGACTTCAATATTTATAATGAACTGTATTGAAATGAAACCACTACACATATGTAATTTGTAAAAATCTTTTTGCTAAAATTGTATCTTTTTTAAATATTTGCCAGTAAACTTGGTTCTATATTCAGAGGAATTGCTATTGTGGGGAGAAACATGTGGGTTGGATGCAAAGAAATAGCATTTTGACGAAGATCTCTGAATAATGTTATCAATCAAGTATTAGGATGTACCGTGGAGGCTCGAGACATAGTGGGAGCGATTTTTATGTCTGAAACACTTTCATTGGTAAAAGTAGGAAACAAGAGTAGTAAGACCGATTTGGCATAATATTTTTGGATAGGATTATCTATAAACCCTAAAAATGTGAAAATAGGAGCATATATGCTTTCAAATACGCAAGGCGGGATGCATTGATAATGTACTTTCCCCAACAACTTTTAAATAAACAATTCTTCTTCAACGCGGTATGACTTACAAATGAATCATTTGTTATCGCTCATCCTCATCGTCTTTGGCAGAAATGCAGCTTCCGGATTCTTACAATGATATATACACCTGATAAGCAGATTTAACGTAAAAGCAGAAAACGAGTAACTTTGCGAGATGCTATTAGCGATACTAGGAAGCAGTTTTTGTTTTTTGTATATTACCATGATGTGCGAAACTGGGAATAGTGTACATGATAGAGGATTTTGTTTTGTGCCAGATGCTATTTTAATCCAATTTTGTAAAATGGCCAAGTGCTTTTGAAGAACCATCCGTATTTTCTCGGGGAAAATTATTATAGGAATGAACGTGTGCAACTTCTGACATAGCTCTTCAGGAGCTGAAGGATATACAATTACAGGTTCTTTCCAGCTAGAATATATCAATACATGCAATTATAAACTAAATTGACATTAAAAGCTGAAGCAAAAAGAACGTTCTACAGATCTTTAGTGCAAAATTTTCAAAATTACATGCCTGGAGTTTCAAGCTGAAATGAAGTTTGCACACAGATAATTCCCCCTGAAAGTAATTTGTACAGCCTTGGCTTCAATTTTTATCCGACGCTCTCTAACATAATATTCTTCCTTAATATCGATTAGATTCAACATTTCCATTTGCAGCATTTTCGTTACGATTAGGATTTCACATCGATATTAAGATTGTATCAATCGAGGCAGTTTGAATAAACTTTTGCATGTTAACTAATGCCACTCTGAAATCACTAGTGTTGCAAAACTTGCCGAAGCAAACGTCAGTATTAACAATCTGTGGAATCTACCAAGTTCCTACCGCAGCAGAATCATCAAAGCCATAGACTAGAAGAATTTCTGAATTCCGCAAATGATGATTTGTGTGATTAAAAACAAAATGCTATGCCGAAGGCAAGCAGTAGATCCCAAAGAACAAAGTCAACTGGGCTAAGAACGGGCGGTGTTCTCCAAACAATGAGCCAGCGAGTTGATTAAATGGCATTGATGACCATGTACAAGGAACGATAGATCACCGAAGTTCCTGATTCGTCAATATGTGGCTGCGTGATTTTTTAATGAGGGAATGGTTTTAATGGGTAATGAGCCAGCGAGATGATTAAATGGCATTGATGACCATGTACAAGGAACGATAGATCACCGAAGTTCCTGATTCGTCAATATGTGGCTGCGTGATTTTTTAATGAGGGAATGGTTTTAATGGGTGTATCAACGATTGCACGGTGATTTATTCGGCTTGCTAAATGAATCAAAGTTTCCTTCCTTTTCTTTATCATACATACATTTACGTCATGGGTCCGTCATAAGAGAAACCGCCTGAAACTGAATATATTAAAAAGATTTTGATTTTAGTTTCATAAAATTTACTATACACTTTTCATTTCACACTCAAAAAGATGCAGATGAACCTTGAAGTCAGCGTGATTGACCGTAACAACAACCACACACGGACTTTATTGATGTACCTCCTATAAAAAAAACTAGCTATACCTTTTGCCTAGTGCCTATGTTAAAGACATTGTGGATAGGAATAAAAAACAATTAATTTAGTTGTCTGTTTTATGGTGTGAATAACTACTACGGAGGATCATAGAGACTCATTTTTGTATGCCGCACTCCTCTAGGAAAATGTCAGCTAAGGACTTTTTTGTGTTGTGTCAGACATAGAGTAAGATTACAAGCATAATACAAAATCTGCTTTTGAAAAATTGACCCCTTGGGTGTGTTTCAGACTTAAAATTATAATAAATTTCTCGACTAAATTCGTATTAGGAAAAAAATGTGCAACTTTGATGGGCTAGTGTGGAGCACTAAAGCGGAAAATGTGATGCGGCCAATGAATTTATGCATTCAATTTTATGGAATTCCGTGTTTCTCCTACATTTGGAAATTCTCTCAAGACATTCCAGGATTTCTAAGGATTTGTTAGAGAAGCGAAAAAATGTAGTAAAATGTGAATGCATAACAAACATTTTCGGTCCATATGTATCCATATACATCACAGCAGTAAATGTTTTACGACATTTTATTTTCTCCTCCTTTTTTCTCTGGATAAAGCCACTTTCGCTGTGTCATTTGTATGAAATGTGTGTCTGAGATTTTCTAGGAGCTCGAAGTCGTAATACGGCAAGAACTTAGGGGAGATTTTATAAGATCTTCTTGCACCAGAGACACGTACCAGTTTTAAAAGAATTTTACCTCATTTCAAGCACAATTTGGTCCATTTACGATTCTACTATAATGTTCAAATTGATTGGCACAGCAAATACTTCTTCCCTTCACAAACTGTTCTGTACATTTTAAAGCCGAGTCATTAGTAAACATAAATGATTTCGTTGTTATAATCGCAATAAGACAATAACAACAGGTGCAAGCAAGATTTTAATACAAATCTGTTAAATACACGGCATATGTTGAAGTGGTTCACTAATTAAATCTATAAATTGTACGACATTTTAATCATCTCATGATATACGCATGAAGCTTCAAGTACGTGGGTATTTAGAAGCAAAAAGATAAAATTAATGATTATTATTATTATCAGAAGTACCAGTTTTCTATTGAATACGTCAGCAATTGAAGGTCTCGTGCCTTTAAGAAAGTGGAAGATCCCGTCCTCCCACGTGCATATTCTGACTCAAGAAAAACACAACTAGAACCAGTACCATGTGTGCTGTTGAATTTGATGCATACGAAAATCTTCCAACAAACGTGTTTTGCGTTCATATAATCTCAATTATTCCATCACCAATGAGGCAGAAGCCATAACTTATTTGTGTAAACTTTTCCTGCTCTAATACACATTACATACAAAAAAAATAGAGATAGATAGTCATCCTTCCATTGTTCCGCAGCATGTAACTTGGTTTGGAATAGAGAGCAAAGGTTTATGCGGAATTAAACAAGTTAAAACTCATCTTTGAAAACGATCATAGGTAAACTCACAATACTGCAGTAGTTAGTGAGTTCATAAGATTTGAAGCTGTGGCGATATAAAAGATTTGCCACTTGAATGCTTGCAGCAACTCTTGAATAGACGGTGTAGACTTAAGAAACAACAGATTTTATTCAATAGAGCAGGTTTTTTAACCACATCAGAAAACATGAAGCAAGACTGCCTACCAACTAGTGGGCGACTATGAAACTTCTAAAAAGACTGGGTAAGAAGACTACCAGTAAGCAAATGGTGGTAAAGACGGATGAAGGCATATAAATTTTAAAAGTAAGAGAACAAGCGAAGGGGAAATTTACATAAAATTCCGATAGACTAATAATGAGTATAACTTTTTTGTTGTTGAAAGAGACGTTAGGCATGAAAAAGAATACTTTAGCTGCTTGTTGCTCGTTTCATACTTTTTCTTCAAAGGTTACTATGCATTAGATTAATGATGATGTGGTTCGGGTTTTTGTCGTTAGTGGAATGAAGGGGTTTTACAAGAACGAAAATACTATCCTCATCCTCGTTATTGATAGCGAGTTCTATTTATATTTGAAAAATACTTTTTAACAATTTAAAGGTACATTCTTTTACAACAGAGAAAACAAAGTTTGGACTGTTGTGATGATGTGGTTGGTTGAAAGAAGAATGATCATTATTATAGACGATCAAGTTGAGAATAATGATGATAACGACGATCTTAAGAATCGATACTCAATAGACTCTTGGTTAGGCATCAACATGTGTTTACGATAATTCGTATGGTGTATACAGGTAGTGGCAATTTGTGATGGAAGTTTGGTCCTTGGTTTTGTTATAGTCTTCAAATTAAACAAATACTTCCGGAACGGCTTTCTCGTAACATACTTTTAGATCTGGCCCTGTGTGGTTGGAGAAAGTATGTATGCTTTATGCAATAATTACGTTCAAGTGAACTATAAGTGAAAGAAGGGAAACGTAAAAAGTTTGTTGAAACATTTAGTATCTTTTATAATCCGATATTTTCCCTAAAAACCACATACATGAAGATCTTTACTTTTTAATGAAATAGACATCAAAACCTAAAAATTTGCTTTAGGTATTAATCACTGCGTTATAAATTAGCATGAAAATGTTTTATGCATCATTTTGAGTGCTTTTTGGGTTTCTTATTCAAATAGTGTTTCGCATATATGAAACAAGAACTGTAGAGAAGAACGGAATCGGATGAAATCTCATTTCACATGGTACTGACGACTGTTGCTGACGACGGCGACTGTTACTTATACAAGACGAGATATTCAGACTGATACAAATCATAAAATTTCGTACTAATATGTACACTATGTACGCTTTCTTGGTATTTGGAAACCTCTATTTTTGAAAACTCTTGCCATTCATATTCATAAATTGATGATACGTCCTATCATGTCCAAAGTTACCTCAGTTTATATTAATGTATGAATGCAATATTTTGGATTAGTAAGTTAATCCAGTAAATATGCGGAAAAATAACGAAGTGGAACAGTTAGTTCTTCTATGCCTTCAACAACTATAATAACAGATACAGTAACAGTTATAAGAAAAGGCGGATGGTGTATTTTACTTAAAACAACACTTTTACTATTGAAGTTTGAAAACCTCGCATTTTCTGTGATAATCCAATTAACCAATTACAAAGATCGTTTAAACCGTTATTAATCCGGCTCTTAGTGCCAACTTAATAATAGTCTCCGTAATACTTTAAGGATGCGCGATAATACACAAATTACATTTATTCCAATCAAACTGTGGGACCAGTATAACAATAGATAGTGTATCTTTATCAATATTATAATATATGTATGTAATAAATCGTTTAAGATTAGTAATTGCGTTAGTTTGATGGGTGTGCATATCCAGACCAAAAAGATTCAATTGGTGGTATAAACATGTAAATATATTTTTTTGTATATCCAACGGCTAGTGAGATAATAAGGTATAAACAAGCTGATCTTTGTAATTTATAATGAATTGAGTGTTAGCGTAGGTTCTGCATTTTTTTATGAGATGACGTTGTAAAACAATAATACTGACGAGGAGACGTTCGGAAGATTATCTAAATGATGTTGTTTACTATTTTGACTTAATGATGGTTATTACGCTAAACAGAATAGGACTCTTCCTGCACAACTTAATTGTTATTCTTGAAATAACCTTTCGAAAAAATACAATGTGCCAAAATGTTACCAGTTGCATTTGATTAATTGCCGGGCGGAAGCAGACAAAAATATACCAACTGTTGGATGAATTATCATAAACTTTGTTTTTTTTTTCATATACCACCTCGAGTAATAAATATTTTTGGGGTTTGTCAGGAATAGTCATTATAAATAAAGCTGAGGCGTTGTCGCATGACTTATTGGCAATATCTGTGTGTGGTATAGTAAAGATACTTCATATTATCATGTCAAAATCTTTTCCTTTGGCTATTCCGTTTGATTCAAGTTGGCACACCCCAATAATGTAACACTGTGCGTTTTGTATCGATCCGGCCAAGATATTTTAATATTGTTACAGATGGCAATGAAGTAAGCAATGTCAGGGATTAACGAGGATTTTTTCGTTCATAATGAAGGTTTTATGATGTATATAATATTATAATGTTAATTGGTATGTTCAAACCTATCGTCGTTGTCATCAAACGACCATCTTCATATGATAATATATGTAGGGAGCTCATAATACAATAGATTTGTAGCTCATTTTATATCTATAGCTTTAATACGTGTCTAGTGAATGGTTAATAAGTATAATTTTGATTTACCAAAAGTTTTTATTGTTTATTCTACACGTAGATCATACGATTCCTTTTAATTAGCTCCGTTTTCTTGAACAACTTGGCAAGCTGTATATTTTACGTCTAGTTGAGTAAACTACATAATTCGATGGTCGGTTTTGTAGGAAGTAGGTGTTTGCATTGATGTTTTCCAATCATTATTGCCAGATGCGTGGAAATACAATACCGTGCTATATAGGATGTAGAATGTATTTAAAATTACTTTTAATTTGTATATACATACATTGTCTGTTTTGCGTAAATAAATTGTATATAACATAGTACGTCTTTGAGAATAACGATTTTGGTAATGAAACTTGTGTCACTGTGGATGACTGAGAAAACGGGGGCGTCTTGAAACATAAAATTAATTGCAAGAATTAACAGCTTGTTTATTGATTACATCACCTTCAAAGTGCAGAAAATGGTAAAAGCATGTGAATGTATTTTTAAGAGTGTAATCACTCTAATCAGTTGTCAATTGCCAAAAAACTGCTCGTCACTAATAACCTGTGACGGTGGACGTAAAGACGTAATGCAAAGAGGATGCTTTTTCTAGTTAGTTATTGCACACATATCAACTACCCGTGCATAGATGTGCTATGAACAAGTAGTCGTGCAAAAAAACGTTCAGGTGAAGGACTTTTATTTTGCAAAAATGCCTTTATCTTTATTGCTCTTTTTTGATTCTGTATATGTAACAAAATACGTCGATAAGGTACAACTAACTGTAAAAATGTCTGACCATTTATAAGCTAGAATTTCAAATGATAATATTTATGTAAATAAATATTTTGAGATGTTAGTTTTTCTTACAAATGTTCAAGGTATTTATGTATACATTTGAAATAAATAAACAGAAATTACTCAATTTTGCGCATTTAAATATGATATTATGAAAAATACACCGAGAGAAGAGCAAGCCAGTGCCAACGCTGCCAACAAAAGAGATCGTCATCATGCATAAATGCATGAAAAATGTTTACGGGTGTTTCACGGAAATCGGTGTTGTAAATAAAGCTAATGTTGTACGAGTAAAAGTTTCATTAACATTGCGGCTGATTCTTGAGGAATATATTTGAATTCTTATGAATTGGAATGACTGGAGGTCAAATCATGTAAAGTAATTTTGTTAGATTTGTTTACATAATGAATTAATCCTCTTGTGTAAAATTTTTCTCAGCAGGATTCTAGTATCATTAGTCATACAGAATTATAAGTGGTACTTATCGATTCGAAACCGAAGATTGGTGCGTTTGAAACGATGTTTTTGAATGAATGTTTCTCCAGCGAATGTCTAATTTGTTTTAGCGTGTATAAATAAAAATGTTTATTGATAGCGATATTTCGTAAATGTTTGAAGTTTACGTCATGAATATTATGAATAAATGATAACTCAAGTAGCGTTCCAAAGATCGTAAATTCCGTGTATGTTATCCGTAGTGTTTGTTTTGACCGCAGACTTATTATTTCTAACTTTCGGATCTCTCCAACTGTATTGATGAATTTCCCCAGGACCAGTTCGCAAAATTCATGTACAATTTTATGATGGTGAGCACTGTATTGACTTCGTGTTGAAATATTTATGTTGTAAAAAGTTGGGTTGGTCAACGATTGGAAATGTTTATGGATATTTTTGTTGTTTGTAACAAGTGCGTGTGCATCATTAAATTTACGGGCTACTCTGTGAAACGTGCAAAAAGAAACTCTGGATTAAAAACTGAAACGTGTTGACGCAACTGTCTTGCCAATTTCATGAGTGTTGTTCCTCTGAATTTGCTAACAAAAGATGGCATTCCCAATCCAAATTTATTTGTATGTATTGAAAACAGTTTTTGTATTAGAAATATGATATATGATTTACAGTAAATAAAATAAATATGTCATATGGTGAAAGTAGGTATAATATATTTA
>JAAXOA010003936.1:0-10855 GCA_036561885.1 Salina celebensis
CAGTTTATTGGACTTCCAAAGGATCTTTTATGCGAAGCAGTTTGAGAGTGAAGCGACAAATAACGTTCCTGTTACGTTTAACCCTAAGATTGTTGTGGCCGCGGCGGCGTGTCAGGCGGCTGCTCTTGAGGCTGTTATTCGCAGCGTTGGGAAGCGCTATAACGAGGAGGTCGAGAATGACAACAATGGTGAGTGAACGTTTTTGCAGTTGTTTGTAGTTTTGTGGAAATCAATGTTCTGGGATCATGGGGGTGGATGTATTAAATTGTGCAATTTTAGTGTAAATATACAAAAATCCATCGCGATTATTGAGTGAAAAGTCTGAGGAGATGAGAACCCTTCGCAAATTGTTTGAAAAGAGATTACTTTGTTCAACACCTTTCTACAGTTTCCATGACGATATCAAGTCTGATTTCTTAACTGTCAGGTTACTCCACACCCCTTAAAGAGAATATAAATTCTCGCGTTGGTGATAAAGTTGTTGTATACAAAATATTTTGACGGGTTCACAGAGGCGCTGGAGAAGACGTTTGTACTCAAGGGTTCAAGATTCTTCACGGGATTTCTTGACAGGTTTTTTGAACTGGGGTTGATGAACAAACGTGCATATGTAGATTTTTTTTAAGGGGTTGTCAATGTGCTTTGAGGTTTGAAAGTTGGGTTTTATAACTGAACTTTTCAGTGGAAATTAAAATTAGTTTGCCGTTAAATGAATTGTTATTTAACGTCAAGAAGTGGAAACTCTGTTCCATTTGGAAGTATAGCGAGGGGGTTATTCTGTACAGAGGGTGTAGTCTCAGAATCACCCGAAGGTACACATTAGAGACCATCACTCATCTTAGAAAGAAAATATCTTCTTTTTCCTAGAGATTCTAAATTGCCCGTAATAAGTACCTACGGTTCTGGACCTAGTAGAGAGAACCTTTTTTTTACGTTCTTCCTAAAAATTACCTAGAGTATACTTAATAACTTTATTGTGTATGAGTACGTACGTTACGTTGGTAAATCATGCGGGTCGGGTTTTTCTAAGATTGAAACATTAACGTAACCTGGTCAGGGGGTGTCATTTTTATATACTCATTAGGGTACTGGAAAAAAACTATATGATTGAGTAATCTTAAAGTTTCTATGGTTTCTAGAACTGTTTTTGGTTACAAATTTGATTTGGAACATTTGAGAAGTAGAAGAATTTGTCACTTGATTCGGAGAAAATCTCCTCTTTAGGAACGGGGCAATCTAAACTGTTGACTGTATCTACTGGAAACAGAAATTGTCAATAACTGTTTTTACAATTCAAGTTGTTTGGAAAACACACCAAAAATTTCAAGTTGTTACACAATCAAAAGAAATTGCTAGAAAAAAGCAAGAAAACTGAAATATCCAAGGAAATCGTCCATTTTGCATTGAAACGTTGACATTTACTTATTTTTCACCATTTATGGCGTATGTAGTTGTGTTATTGGGTTGGGACATGTGACATCTCAAACTCAGTTTTACAAAACGAGAGAGATTAGTGCTCTAACGACAAAAATCTTAATGGTTATAGATTAATTGGATGATTTGGAACATAATCACGACAAGTTGGAATTTGTCACTTGATTCGGATCAAGACTGTCCGTTATAGGAACGGAATTGTCAAAAGATTCTGTGTAAAGTTTTTTTTTATTTTACGCAATTTATTAAAAAAATTGTGTACAGGTGACAGGGTACCTTTTCAACATGTACAACATTATTGCAAGTCGGCAGACATGAGGACTTGTAAATAAATGTACAAGTCAATTTTAGACAACGCGCAATTTTTAGAGTCTTCCGTAAAATCAAGGAAAGTATTATAGATTGACTCGTGGACAAAACTGTTGGACTGAGAGCCTTAACTTTTGAAAACGCACCAATTTTATGATTTTATTCGTTACATGCACAGGAATTTTTCTGTGCGTTTGGATGCATTGTATAAATGTTTCAAGTTTGGAAGTTTTCTCAAAAATACTCAAGAGACGAGCATGTTTATAGTTCCTCCCGACAAATATTTGTGTAACAAGTACATCTTTTGCGTAGTGAAAACTGGGAGGTCATTCACAGACAAATTTAAATATGCTTTACTGACCTCGAGTTCATAAAACCTCATTAGGTTTAAAATTTGCAAAATCTGATTTAATATGGCTGTGAATGACCTCATAATGACATGTTCCTTAGAACCAAAGATTTGACCTGACTAAGTATGCATCAAAAGAAATTGCTAGAAAACCCGTCTATTGCCTTTAGTTGGAACAGTGAGCTGTGACACTCAGTTTTACAAAACGGAAACATAAATGAGACCGAGTCATGTGTTCATTATCAAGCAACTTGCTATGCAACTGAAATTTTAGAGAGTTTCGTCAACCAGAGGATTTTTAATCATTTAAAATTCGTATTTTCATTGCAGATTAGCATAATATCGTAGATTCAAGTGCATGAAAACGTTCCAGATGAAAAGTTACAGAAAAGTTTTGTCGCATCTGCAAGAAAAGTCAAAAGTAAGACGGACAATAAGAGTAAAAAATGCACTCTGTCAAACCACGACTTGATATTAAATACATGTGATTAAATACGTTATATAAACTTGAGTCATCTTGGAACAATGTTCATAATATCATTGGTAAAACAAAAGTAGCCCTGAATCCGATTTAAAAGTAAGTACTCCTTGGTCCTCACGTGTACACAACATAAATTGCATTATCAAAGGGACGGATTAGAAACAACTGCTTGTTTTACACCACCACCGGACGAACTTGTTACGTACTGAGATTTTATGCGTACGATGTAAAGTGCTCGTCTTGTCTTGTAAGTTGTTTCCCCGTGTGAAACAAGTCAAAATACGAGAGGAACTCTTTTGCACGCAACGAGAGACCGAAATAAGACCCAGTTAGTCAAGACCTTGAATTAAATTGTATAATAGACACGTAAAAGTCTGTATAAATTGTTCACATTTTTGAAAAAAATGAAATTTGAACAAAAGAAGGTATGAACAATAAATTCATTTTGAAAAATCGGGTTACGGAATCCAACTCCTCGTGTAACGTAAATACACTTCAAACGTATTTACTTTTTTTTGAATTTTTTTCTATACTGGGACGTATGCTACGTTTGGTAACCCGTAACAAAAAAACACGCGTACTCTCGGAAAAATACGACGGGGTTTTTATAATCCAAACGAAAATTCCACGTTGATATAACAAAAGTTTGGAACGCGGTTCGGTACTCTATACTAATACCAACTCCATGGTCAACACTGATGCTTTTTACGTAAATTCGCAAAATACTTTTGTGGTGTTATTGATTCATTCACCCGAATTTACATTACATACATACCATACGCACACACAAAACGCATCAAATGATGTCAAACCAGTTAATTGCTCAAAGCACCCTTTTCAAGTGCTAACGAGGCTGTTTAACATGATTTACTAAACACTAAACAAACAACCGCACGCGACCGGTTACTATTGTACCTTTTCATCTTCAACTTCAAAGTTGATGATAATTATAAATAAGCACGTGCTTTTATTGTAAACGTAAATATACTTTCGCAAGTTTTCTGTGTACTTCTGGTAATCCTATGAAAACGGTCACATCTTAACCTTGATTCGAAAAGCACATGCTTTCAAAGTGCAAACAGACAAGCGATTATCAAATTACAAAAATTAATACCTAAACAGACTTGATAATATAAATTCATCGTAATAAGTTAACCGATAATAACACACACAAACCTGAAGTACTCAATCAGAGACATAGGAACGATAAGAAATCCAACATTCAAGCATAATAAACATAATATTATTATTATTATTATTAAGAATCATTCAAACGCAAATATCAATTGATTGAACCCGAATTACATGGGATGTCCCCGTGCATGCACCAGCACGCGAGCAGTTATCAATTAAAATACCTTATTTACATTGAACACGAACCAAAAAGCAGATGCTTTTATCCGAAAACTAACATATTAAATTCAAACAACATTTGACAATATTCAGATTCTATTCATCAAAGAATTATGAAAACTAACAATTTCCACCAACCAACCCATTTTGTTCATGCACGTGCTTTAACATTACCCATTAAAACTTAAATATTATGAGTATGTAGTAAAACATTCCCTTAAGGGACAGTAAAGTCCCTCTACAAAAAATATTATGCATACCAAAAGTCGCGATAAAATAAATCCCGATAATCCAAATAGTATTAAGAAGCCAATTCGCACTATACCATAAAAAGCGCATCGTACAAAAAACCGCACTTGATTCCATAGAAACACACTGGTGGTTGTTATAATACAATCCCTTGAAGCAGCTTTTTGACTCTCGATATTTTTGTGAAATCCCTCGGCGTGAAGAAAGTTTAATTAAACTCCTCACCCTCGTACTATACGCATCATACAACACTAGCTAAAGATATATTCTCCCCTTCTTTTTCTCTCTCCGTCTCGCTGGTGATAAGAATCATAATTTGGCGTGTATAATCGAAATGTAATGAAACAGATTGGTGCGAGAGCAAAACATATTTTTTCCACCCTCTAATCGAAATTTCCAACGTTATGGTTCCCATGGGAAACTTTTATAAAAATATGCTACTTTATGTTTAGAACCAAGATCTCCGCGACCGAGCCCGCCGCCTCAACAACCACCGTCGCCACGCAACAACCTCCTTCGAACAAACAATCTACCTCCAGTATCCAGTTTACTAAACAACACTCATGCTTCCTCCACATCACCTCCAAAGAAACCAACACATACGATCTCATCTCTGCTCTCCTCATCGAAACCAGAGTCATCGCAACCCCCACCACCCCCTCAATGCTCCACAGCAGATTTTCTCTCCTCAAGACTCTTCACGTCGTACCCCCACCACGTGTTGTCAACGATCCAGTCGACCCACCAGAACCCCCAGCAACCTTACGACAGCGACGACGACGACTACGAGTACAAGAGCGAGGGTAAAGGGTCGTCCTCCTCCCGCCGCCGCTCCCGAACAAATTTCAGCTCGTGGCAACTGGAAGAGATGGAGCGGGCGTTCCAGGCGTCGCACTACCCAGACGTGTTCATGCGTGAGGCTCTCGCACTGAGACTCAATCTCAAAGAAAGTCGAGTTGCGGTGAGTACAACAAATCCCTAAAGACTCGTAATCTGAAATTACATTTTCTCAACCAGAAGGGGAGAGAAAACATAATATCTTTGACAAAAATTGTCTCTGAATGCCCCGGCACGCGACAGTGTGTAAACGCAAGATTAATAGATAAAACATTATGGTTTGTGTTTCATAAGCAGGTCTGGTTCCAGAACCGTAGGGCAAAATGGCGTAAGCGAGAGCACACAAAAAAAGGCCCTGGGAGACCGGCCCACAACGCACATCCGCAGACCTGCTCCGGGGAACCCATCCCGCCGGACGAACTCGCCAAAAAGGAACAGATGCGTAGGGAGAAAAAGGTAAAAATTATAAGACCGCAATTGTCATAACGACTCAGAGATTTACTAAACATATTGTATCTTGAGCTCCGAAACCATTTACTTGAGGATTTACACACACTCAATTTCAAACAGATTTAGTGAGGATTTTGACGAGGAAAATTTTTATACTGGGCACGTAGGTTGTTGTCATGGTGACCGAAGGAGATTCTTACGTGACGATGTCTGTGATTGTTTGTAAAAAAATTGTGATGAGATTTGGGTAATTTAGTCTGAACTGCAATTTGTCTTGTACAAACACACACGCACGTGCGGCAATTGCCACGACGACAATCGTACGTACATACGCAAATTATCATGAAGGTTCACGGGGTTATGTTCATGTGTTGTGATAATTTTGGGATTGAATTTCGCATTGGATTCGGGTCGTGATTCTACATTAGACAACGTGTTGAGTCGATAAATTTGATGAACCGAGGAAAGGTTTGCGACTGCGATGAAATTTATACGTGGGAATTACATACATTTGTAAACTAATTTGTATAACGGTTTTACAACAGTGTCGTTAACAAAACACTCCGAAAATTTGTGGGTTTTTCGAAAAGATACTTTTGAAATTGGATGAGTTTATAGTTTACTGTTGTAGGGTACAGGGTGCGAATTACATATGTCAATATTTCGATTCGTTTCATTTTGCACCATATTTGAAACACGTACAAGAAAGCTTTGAAACTAAAGAAAATAAAGTTGAAATTGGATTAGTTTGTTTACGGTACATGGTGGGAATTACATATTCAACCTGCAATTGTAAAATTTGCAAAATATTTCAAAACAAAGGACTAAGAAAGCATAAAAGTAAGCAATGTTGTAACAAACATTTTCATGTTTTTGAACAAGAAACAGATTTGAAGCAATTTATCGTAAATATGCGTGTAAAACATGTCAACATGTGTAAATCTCACCCTGTACAATCATAATAGATTTCATTGAAAAACACTTGTTTACAAAAAATTTCAAAAATGAGTGATTGAAACGTTACCAAGTTCCTAGGAATCACTCTTTTACCAAATATTCCAGGGAAGCATTTAAAAATATCAATAGAATTTCAGGGATTTATGCATAGAATTACCAGATTAGGAAGTTGACATGTTCAAATCACACTCTACACTAAAATTTCAGTTTTTAAAATACATACACCTTCGATTTATATCATTCAAGACACTTGGAATGCATTACATTTTCGTAAAATCTACCAAGAATTTCTCTCCTACCAAAACCCCTCTCGTCTCGTTAGAAACAAGAAACAAAAATATACCTCTTTACGCACTCGTACGCACGATATGCAAGTGTTTCACCGTTTTAGTGGGGCATCGCTAGACTCCATAATATCCGAACGGGAGATCGCGTAAAACCAAGAGCTACGTGTTCAAGGGCACATTTCCCACGTTCATAATAAAAACACCTCGCTACTTAAAATCACACATAAACGTGTACTCGTAAATCACCGCTGCGTCATAGAAAACAATGCCAATTTCAATCAAACAAGAGTGTTTTAGATGCTCAATAGAAAGAATATTAGCACCTTACATTTATGCTTCCGCTACTTGACTACACCGCATTAAATCACATGTTCCTGTTTAACAAATTCCCCCTGTGTCTCTTAATTCCAGCTCCTGAAGACCCTCGAAAAGCAGCAAGCAAAGCTAGCATCCCGCGGCGTCTCCGTGGACCTTCAAGTCCTCCGCCGCGAACTCGAAGCAAAGCAACAAAAGGGTTCTTCAAACAGCAACAAGCCAAAGAACGGTCAGGACTCGTCGCTATCGTGCATGTACGATTTAGACGACGACCTCGACCTAGACGACGACGACGACTCGAACTCGAACTGTTCGAACAACCAGAGCAACTCGAGCATCGGTAGCGGGTCGAAACAGAGCAATAATCATTGTAGTAACAACCAGTCCATCACTTTCTCCATCGACTCGTTGCTTAACAAGACTTGAGACTGACATAAAAAACATTCTCTCTCTACATCCATGTAGTCAAGCCAATAAACATATTTAATTATTTATCAACTCTCAATTTGTTTTTATTCAAGTCATTTTTTTCTACAGACATATTACGTGCATATTTGGAAGACAGATTTACTTTTCATGGATATCAGCTTTTTTCTTCTAAATCTACTACATCGAATTGGAAGACATTTTATTTTTGTTATAATACTCGCGATTTATTGTCATGGAAGAACAGTTTTTTTTCTTAGCCTAAATCTTTGGAAGACTTCTTTACTTTAGTAATTTGTATGAAATGATATAACATTTACGGGAACACATTTTTTCACGTGCATTTCCCACAGATAATGTGCATTTCCCAATTGAAATTACATAAATGCATTTCTTTTTAAGCGGTAGCCTATGATTCGAACATATACGGTTTCAGCTTTTCATAAAACTGTTTACAAAATCACTTTCCCCGAAAATTAAATTGTACATTTCCCAACACAAAAGTTTTAAATGCACTTTTTTTACACGGTGGGCTACGATTAGAATATTTACGGTTCCTGATGATTTTTGAATAACGTCTCTAAAGTTGCTTTCCCAAATTAAATTGCCCATTTCCCGATAAAAATCTTCTAAAATAAAAATGCAGTATTTAGGCAGTAGTCTACCATTCGAAAATATACGGTTTCTGCTGATTTTTGAAGAACATTTCCCGAGAGTTGCTTTTCCCAACTTCCCAGTTCAAAAACTTAATGCACCTTTTAGACGGCGGGCTATAATTTGAATGTAAACGGTTCATCAGGTTCTGTAATTCTTCAAACAGAATTTCCCATCTTAAAATGTGCATTTCCCAAATAAAAATCCCAGTATCCAAAAATTATCTAAAACGGCAACCCGATAGCGAACGCCTCAATGAGCGCCTCCCCACTGTCATATATCCCAATAATCCCGAACGTAACCCCCAGAAATATGATGAAGCAGTCCCAGCAAATTGTCTCGATCCTCAAACTCCCACCTTTAAGTTTCAGATGAAAATAGCACGGCCAAATAAAGCTGAGCATAGTCCCTGTGAAGTTTCCGATGAAGCCCATCAGGATCCCGAAATGCGGGATCGTAACTGCAAACAGGATCGTCACCACTACCAGTCCAACCCGGAAGATACAGCCCCTCGTCGTCAGCTCGTTGTCTTTGTCGTAGATCGGCTGGAGACGCACTCCGTTGAAAAAGATCTTTTCCAGCAGCTGCGCAGCTCTGTGGTAAAGAACAAACCATTAATATTTACAGAGTTCATGAGTTTATATGGTGTCAATGACCTTACGCAAAAAACGGCAGAGGATATGAGAGAACGGCCTTGAGTACGAGAATAAAGTTGACAAGACTCTTCCAAAATGTTGGTAGGTTGTTAGTGATGACTTGTAACGTCGACTTCCTCCAAGTGAGAAAGCAGACGTACCCAAACCCAGACTTGAACGCTGCAGCAGCGATATGAGACCAGTCGAGCATCTGACCAAACTGAGTAGGGTCCTGCATGCTCCCTTCTAACGTTGGCAAGAAGATGTGGGAGGTGTATGAGAACACAATGATTCCGAGTGAGATTGGGAACGTTTCCAGGTCGAGGGACAGAGTTACCTCTGAGAAGCCCCATTGACCTATGCAGGCTAAGCAGTACGCGACAACGATCAGGTTGATAAGCACATGTGCCACTGTGCACCAAAACGATAGCGCGGAGACAGAGTGGAGCGAGCGCAGGAAAGCGCACGGGATCAGTATCATGCCGGATAACATCATCCAGGAGCGGGAGTCCACTGGAGAGTCCGGGAAGGTTCCTGTATACAGTAACGTAGGGTTAGTTAGTGGTTTGGTTTGGAGAAACATGAGTCAAGTGTTCGTGAAACATGTGTCATTTGGTACAAGCCCATCAGTTTGTCTTCATAAACTCAAGAGTTATCGTTTCAAACTCATGTAGTACACATTTAAGCATACAACGATTTACAATTCCAAACTTATCAGTCAACGTTGGAAACCCATGAGTCATCACCCACAACCCACAAGACATCAACCCAAGAGTAAAGATTTTAAAACTCACCAACCATGAGATCCCCACAAAGCACAATATAAAGGATGCAAGTCATGAGCAACTCGATGAGCTGCGCGCTGTTGACGATCATTGGCCCATAGGTCTCCCCGAACCCGATCTTGGCAATGTCCATGTAACTCCCCCTCGTGCGGACGAGCTCCCCGTTCTCGTTGACCTCGTACAGACACTCAACTAGAATCTTTCCAGTGTAGCAGCAAATGTACGCGACGCCGATCATGGCGACGATAGCCCAGTAGCCGCCGTGGAGCACCGCGTACGGTAGTGACACCAGGAACATTCCCTACAAAGTGAAGGTAATTAACAAACTATCCACACAATTGAATCACATTTTTCTGACTTTACCTGGATAGCGTTGGTGACGTTCCACCCCGCCTGCCACTGGGTGAGCCCCCCAGCCCCCAACCCAAACTCGTCAAAGCTCTGCTGCTTCTCGAACGTCCCAAACTCTGTCATTTCAGTGCTTTGGCTACGTGATTTTTTTCGAGTCGGGTCGCTTGCGAAATTTATTTGCTCTGAGGTCCGGGCCTGAACCTGGGCGCAGCACCCGAGCAACGTCTCCTTGCACGTTGATAAGCATCCTAAGACTAGCGTCTTTGCGCTAGGGCGGGGGAGATCCGTGCTGGATGACATTGTTTAGTAGTCAGGGTTATGATTAGTTTTAAGCAGTGGAGTTTTGTTTAGTGGCAGGCGGGTTTTGTTGAGTGGTCGTGACGGAGCTCTATCAGCTACACAGGTGTGTGAAAGAATAGTGTCTGGGTAGCGCACCTGCGCGGGCCCGAGATGCACCGATCAAGTCGTGTGTCCGTGCGTGTGTATCGATCTGTATATGGGTGTGGTGTGGAGGAAACGATGCTTTGGGTATTGGAACAAGGGACGCTATATGCACTAGAAATATGTCTAGGAGCAGTAATATTTGATTGTTTGACCCACAGAGAAATGGTCTCGAATGCAATTTTTCTGTTATGCTCATTGTTTCAATTTGAGTTCATTGACCTCGCTCGACCTAAGCGCAAGAAAAGGATTTTAGAAATTCATGACTGGAAATTTACACAATAATTTTTATTTTGAATCATTGAGGTAGTACAAATGCTAGTTTTTTCATGGAGACATTTTCAACTTGATGTTGACTGGTAGACAATAATATTGAAGATATTAAATTAATGGAGTTAACCACAGTAGTGAATTGATTTGTGGATTAAATGTATACGAGTAACTCCCGTTGACCTCAGTATTCTATTCGTAAACCGTTATAAGCACCACAAAATTTACTTTGTTTTAGGTTGGATGGGAAGACGACGGAAGTAATTTGTTTG
>JAAXOA010003937.1:0-10853 GCA_036561885.1 Salina celebensis
TGGAGAAAGTTAACAGACATTCATTAGTCCTACTTTAATCAGCATGCTTTTATTATTAAAAATATGCATTCAATTCGGGGTTTTGTATTCCATTCAAAATTAAGACCAGTTCCGCAGTCGCTTTTATCAGACTTCATTTTCTCCTTTCATTTCCTATTTCAAATAGGAATGCCAAAACCATACATTTCTGTACGACCGTTAGCTCTATATGTTGGTTTTATGTCTTTCTTTATCTATTTGTTTCACTGTTGACACTCACCTATCTCTGCTATCATTTTGTAAGTGTGAAAATAGTTTATTTATACAATCTCCCAGTGACCATATCCGTTCGTTCATATTGTTAGGATGATGTCACCTAAAGCTATTATCCTTGTCCGTGCTCCTGCATATGTATAACATCCATTTGCATGCAAAATTGTCCATTGAGGGACAAACGTACAGTGATGATACTTATCACTCTGTCCTGCTTTTCTACGAGAGTGTTCATTAAAACAGGGTGCTCTTGGAAATGAGAGTGAAAGCACGGATATTTGGATGAACTGGAAAAGATAGGAGTAGCGATGATGACTTTTATTACAGTGAGGATGACTGTCGTGATGACAAGATGACACTGCGAGATAAAATGTCTGTTCTTTGTTTCTCATCTCTCTTATTGTGCATTTCAACAGTAAAAGCCACAGACGATACAATCATTTTTTGTTCATGGCTTTTCCGTGTGTGGTCTTTTCCTGCAGTCTGCAAAAGGTGGCGAAGTTATTCCCCTTTAATTATAAAATAAATATGATTTAGCCACGCTAGCGAATTTGATTGGATGTAATTTTCCCCGCAAAATTATACTACGGCTTGTCATAATCAACCAGATTGATTTTGTTGTTTTGTGAAAGCTGTGAGGTGGTGAAATGGTCCTTGCTAATTTGATCTGTAGGTGAAAGCTGGCCATCCATATTCATGCCTTCAAACCAGTGAGTAGTCAAAGTAGTCATACACAGCTTGCTTGTCAATTAGCAGCGCTACTCAATCAGTCCTCTGTTGCAGAAAATCAACTAATTCAATTTGCTAATCCACTTGAATCCTTGTAGTTTTGTTCAGCTTTTTTCTTCTACGTTTTTCTAGCCACGTTTGTTTTTTAATACTCTGTGTGCATACTTCGTAATGACGTCATTTGGAAAACTTAATTACAGCCCAGGCTGTTATGAAACTTGTCAAATATTGGTAAAGAGCTCTTGAAAAGTCTTATACAAGCTGATCCTAGTTCATCGCATCTGAGTTGCATCAGAACAACAAGTTGACATCGACGGGGAAACAGTCAAGTACCATTCTGATTTTTTCAAAATATTTCTGCCCATTTTCGTTACCACAACCAAACCATAATCAGCATGGCTAAAAAAGTTTAATGGGGGAAAGCCATGCAAAATATTATTTTTAAACTCGTTATAAAGCGTATTTCCCGAACTGTTTACTTTTTCCAGATGGTTAAATATTTTGTTTGTCTTTCTAGGCATGCTCATCAACCAGAACTGTATTTTTCTGAAATGTGCTATCTCCTGTTTTAACAACCTTCTCCAGTCGCGCATTAATTACTTCGGTACTTATAAAAACCAATGTTGGTTTTTTTTCTTGGCAGTTT
Source organism: Salina celebensis (assembly GCA_036561885.1). Taxonomy (NCBI): domain Eukaryota; kingdom Metazoa; phylum Arthropoda; class Collembola; order Entomobryomorpha; family Paronellidae; genus Salina; species Salina celebensis. The sequence continues at coordinate 1,628 of JAAXOA010003937.1, forward strand.
ATAAAACAAAAGTAAGAGCTGTAGGAAAGTTGTATTTCGTAACCAGTTTTTTAAAAGTGCTCGGAGATGGGAACATTAAGCGGAAATTGGCGTGTGATACGTAAATGATGATGACGTATGAATGTATCAAGAGTAAAAGTGCATAATAAAGGAACAGGTATGGGAAAAAATGTTTTAGTTTACCTCTTTAAAATGATCGGGTTGCATGTGTAAGGGAACACACAGGTCAAATTATTCTATTTTATGGTTGCGTTTACGATTATTACATTTCCTTACTGCTAGAAAATACATTTTACTGCGGAATGATACAAAAAAGCTAGATGAGAGACAGTCGTGTGCTACGTGTATGGGAAAAAATACTGCGGTGAAAGCTGGGCGGTCGATGGTCCTGGTGGTGGTGGTGAAACTATATATGAGCAAAAGGTAATGAACACGACAAGAACCCAAAATAAAACAGATGCAGCGACGGTGGCTGTGTGGGTTACTGGAGTATGGAGAAAGCAAAAGGACCGGCTTCTATGAATTTTTGAGCGAGCAACAGTTTCCCATGGACTGAATATGATTACGAAACAAAATATATTGTGTTTGCTTCTCTGGTGAGGCAGAAAGCTCCTCGCTATTTGATTCGTGAAGCATAACACTATTGCTCAATCATTCCTCTCTTTGCTTCCTTACAACTTTCTCCGAAAGCCTCGTTAGAATTATTACTCAGGCCTTTTCCACTTCTCTAATTATCTTTTTTCGAAAACTTTCTCCATGATAAGTTTTCCTCGCTAAAATAATATTGATAGTATATAATCATTTTCGCTGTATTTTGTATGTACTCATGAAAAAAAACTCTTCTCAAAGGCCTTTCCGCAACAGCCTGAAGGATAAAAAGTGCAAACCTTTGGAAATGATTGTTTTTTGGAATACAAAACCTAGAAGTTTAGATTGCTTCATAATTCATGATTCTGTTTAAGGTCCTACATGAAAGGACGTAATATAACACAGTATTACAAACTTGTCTATTTATTATTAATAAAGTGAAAGGACTAACAAAGTTACATTTTTCACTTTCATTCTATTTTATTTTTGTATCGTTTTTCTCCTTCTCTAATCAGGTTAGTGTGCGCGAAACTTTTTTTGTTACAAAATGAATACACTAACTACCTTGTAATTAAGTTTACAAACTTTCTCCTTAACAAATTTCAAATTAGGCATGCATAGTTGCTCAAAAACTTTTTCGTGTGTCATCATCATCATTGCCATTTTCATTGTGATAACACATACAAAAGGTTTTTGATAGGATACATTCTCAATTTTCCCCGTCCTCGTTTACAAAAGAAATAACAAAGTAGTAGACTTATAAAGAATTGACTGATTTTTCCATTCAAGTTTGTAAAATTTTAACAATGCATGCACTATTGATCGAAAGACGATTGACATATGTCATAATCTGATGTACACTTTCTATTCAAAGCTTTTTAACTTAGGCTTATCGTTCCAAGTTGGGTCAAAACAAGATTTCTCGTTACACGCATGCATACACAAAGAACAGAATGAATAATTGCATGCATGTCATGCATTTGTATGGATTATTTTTTCGATAGAGAAAAAAACGCACTCCGAATCCGAATTGCTGTGGAGTTGGAGTGAAAGTAGTAGCACTTTTTATTACCATTGTTTATTACATATTACAAGTATCGTCAACATTCCTGCATAGATGACACGTACACATAACTATAAAGCTTTCGTGAATCACATAAAATAACCAGTTGTTTCCAGTTGTTTCTGATGGAAATTCTTGTCTTCTGAAATGTCTGAGGAATCCACAAAATCCCTGGAGAAAACCTGTCCGGATTGGTTTAGTAAAAATATTACCCTGTAAACTAAGGAAAAATGTCAAGGCAAGGACTGATTCTGATTATGATTAGAAAGTGTTCGTTTACAAAATTCATGAACTGTGTCGCCCTCGTTGCATTGAACAAACTGTCACTTGCACTTTCTCCAAATTCGAATTGTATCGTTGTGCATTCACTTGTACCTATGGAATTAAAAAGAATTGGTTTTGTCTTGTGTCTTTCAGAAATAATTCTTCACCCGGAAGCAATAACTTTCACCGGGTGTGGTAGAACACTATGTTTTAAAATGATGAAAAAAAAACAAGTTTGAAATGCTGAGAAGTATTTTTTGAAAAGTGAATTTTCGATTTATTTTACTTAGCACGTACAATTCACTCGTGTGCTCCTCACGTTTATTCTCTGAACTTCAGAGAAAACGAAAAGTTTCTTCGTTCTGAATCGGATTGTTTTTACTTTTGTATCCGCTAAACGGGATTTTACAACTTGTCGCGTAATCCTTTTATATTCACACTAAATATCTGCAAAAACTTTGTATTTCGCGTGTCGCGGTTAAGCTTTTTCTTGACTTAATGTTTGACTTTTTCACAAGATGTTAGAAACCATTTAAAATCGAAAAGTACTGAAAAAGTTTTATTCTTGAAATACCCTTGCGCGGATCATAATCATACTACCTGCCATTTTAAAGAGTCACATTAAACTTACTCAGCCATACCAAGATTCGTTTGCGTTTTCAAAAATGAAAATCTAAAGGATTCCTTTTTCTTTTGTGATCGGGATTGACGATAGCCAAACCAACCGGTTTTGAAGAACAACCTGTTTTTTATTGTATTTTCCAGCATAAAAAATGAGTCACAAGACACGTATCGTATGAAACAGAGCGTGTCTGATCGATTTTTTTTCCTTGCTACTTTCTATACTTCACCAGTTACAAGAAAAAAATTGGTTTGTAACATAGCCACAGAGAAAACTTTGTTTCATGTGATGATAGCGGTGTAGTTGTGTTCACTGGTGTGTCGGCCGACCTAATTTTTTGTGGTGATTAAACAAATTGAACCAATTTGTTGGCCACCTTCGTCTAACGAACTGTACTAACAGTGCAAGCAGTGGTAAAGTGAAAGCACTCACGCATTTTTGTATAACTTTCTCGTTCCCAGTGACAGAAGAAAATTGATGACACACTTGGCTGTACCAAGAGAAACCGGTAATGTATACAGTTTCAAAGTTTTCGACTTAACAGAAAGTTCAAGAAACGCAATACAAACGAATATCGGAGAAAGTAATGTATTGATTTTCGTCTACCAGACCACTAAAAGTTTCCATTTTTCATTTGAATAAAATAAAAGCTCGGAAATAAATAAAAAAGAGAATATGAAAAATAAATGGTAATGAAGGTAGTGTGTCAGTGAAAGCAGCAGCAACAGCGGTAACATACCGTCCAACAGCTAATACCAAGAAAAAAAACGTGCTGCACGCTTGATAATAATAGTGACGACTAGGCGAAAAAATGTATACACAACAGTTGTGCAACGAAAAGTCAGTTCATGCTACTTTTTTAGTGATGCTTGTGAGAAGTAGATAGATAGAGTGGAAAACGCGTGGTGTGATGGCTGTGCCGTTTTATCCCTCATAAAACCGTTTTTTACGTACGTGTCATTCGAAAACAGGTCCCTGGACAATAGCAGGAAAGAGAAAGCAATAAAAAATGGCGGCTATTATTCAGAACTCGCACTCTTGTCATTTGACAATCTGCAACAAACACGGAACACATAATGCTACATGCCTCCGTTATTCTGACATTTGCTCCCGCAAAAAATGACACGTACGTACGTACGTATATTTTTGTTTAAAGAGAATGTACAGAATAACGGAGGGAATCTTGAGAAAATCGGGTACAGATAGAACCAAAGCACACAGGTTCTCGCCTCGAAGAGGATAAAAGCTTTTTTCGTAACTTTTTCTTAGAAAGTAGCTTAATGATGAAGAAAGCGAGAAGTGAAAGTTGTGATGACGAAGTTAAGAAAGTGTTCCACACACACACACAGTTCGTAATTTCAGGGAGGAGAAACCTATGAGTTGGTTAAGTAAGAGTGTGGTGTGGCATTAATGAACTGTGTGGGATGTCCCAGTGAGAGAAGTTCCCTAAAATACTTGTTTAATAAGTAAAAGCTTAATATAAATTTTTGCTGGTTGACTGGGTGTAGAACACATTTTTTAAAATTAAAGAGCTTGATTTCTTCTCATCAGTGCATGAACGCGAACAAGCTTTCTTGTGTCAGCTAGAAAATAGCAGGAAATATTTCAATGTCGGATTAAAATGTATTCTGGAACACACAACATTCATGTTAAAACATTCTGTATTGCGTTACAAATGCATGATGCATAGGGTCAACTATAGACAACCATGGAGCTGTCACAATTTTCACCTCATGTGTGTTTCCAAATGGGCATAGGAGAAATGGTTTGGGAATGCGAAGCTACAGAAATGCGGATGGAGGAGAAACACTGATGGTTCATACCTTAGAAGGGCGATAGTGACAGTGTCGGCCAAAACGCTGAAAAATACCAGCATTCCAGTAACAGAGACTAATATTTCTTTCAAACGTGAGCTCATATGGAACCCATTTTTAGCTCATCCATCTGCTCATAATATCATCTTGGAGATGTTACTCAGTAAGGAAATACAGCGTAAGTGTTTTGACGATGCTGTGGATTTCTCCGTTGCATTTACAGAAGTACTTTTTTGTCTTCATTCCATGTAAACATCCTGTTTATCTCGTATATGACCACTTCCAAGCAAAAACTAGTGGTGGAAACATAAAGATGATGTATATGAAAAACAATAGAATATCATAGTTTCCTTTTAGGTATATGAACTTTCCGGGAGTATTTTTAGATCGCATCAATCCATACGCAGAGCTTAAAATACAAACCATAAAGGATGCCTGCACGTGTCGATCTTTTCCAGTGTCCTCGATTTCTGTTGAAGGTAAAACGTGAAGCGGTATAGTTTTGAGAGAACTTCCGACATTTTGTTTGTTTTGCAATTGGATAGGAACCAGTTTCTATATTGCAAAGAGGAAACAAAGAAAATACATTTGATTCCGGGAAGGACGCAGAAACCAAGTGCGTTGTTGTGTTTGCTATGTTTATGAGCATTTCTATTTACATATTTGCTTAAATGATGGAAATTTGGGTGCCCATTAAAAGCAGCAAGCTGGCCGCATTGTTTATTGTTAGGATAAAGACATATTTGGCAAAATACGAAATGCGTTTTATGCTATCTCATATATTTTTCACAGATTGGACCAGCGTACCAAAGAACAGCTATTCATTCGCGAAAAAACAGTACAATCTGTTACAAACCACACTACACTTTAATCCTGTTAATTAAGTCGTCTTAAAAATTAATCATCTTATAACAGACGTTTTAAGAAAAAAATATTTTTTCAACTTTCTCCAAGGCTGATTACGTCATCTAAAGCAGAAAATTTCAAAATTCTTATCTTCTTATATCAATACTTTCCCCAAGTTTTTTCATGAAGTTTTCTGTCTCTATCTTTGTTACCTCTCTTAGTAACATTTGATGCTCACTGCTCCGTGCAGAATGTTACAGTTGATATATTCAGTATAATCTATCTCAGTTCTTTCCACTTGCTCATTTCTTCTTTTTTTATCTTTTCCTTTTTAATGCAATCGTCATCATAATTCATACCTGAAAAAAAAAGTTATTGCCCCATGTCAAAGCTCATTATTATACTTTCTTGTCCTTCAGAAAATACAATTCACCTTTCTAGAAAAAAAAGTTTGTCGAGTTGAGATATAATAAATAAGTTGTGCCTGTTCCTGTTGTAACTTCGTTTCAAGGCTTGGCATCATCAATGAAACCAGCAAGTTATTAGTATTTCAAAAGCATCTGCAAAATAAAAAAGAGAAACTTTTCAAATTCATTTCTTTCTCTCTTTCTTCCCCAGCAATTCTAAATGAGGAGATGTAAATGAAGAATAAGAGGGAATTTGTGGAACTGATAGAAGGAGAAAGTGTACAGTTCGCTGTTTTGAGTTAGGGAAAAGCAGGGAAACCAACTTTGAGAAACGTGACGGTTCAAGAGCAAAGAAATAGTCGTAAGGGAAAGTATGTTTATGATGTGCATCAATAAGAAAGGCAGTTTAAGAAACCGCACCGTGAGCAAGAAACTAAAGTGAAGACTTTCTCCTAACGGAGAAAGGCATGAAGCAACTGCAGCTGGGATATTATATAGTATGTGTGTATCTCCCATATATTCTGTACTTCTTTTCATGTTGTATATTTTGGATTTTACAACCATATGAATTGAATTATAAGGACTAAAACGTAAACGGTACGTTTCACCTGCTCCTGTCCACGTTCCCACTGGAGAACGCACATGGATTCCAGGCAACATTTTTCATTTCACTGCACCCCACTTACCTGACTGCTCTTACACATCGGGAACAGGCAACACTCTCCTGTGCAGCTGTAAACATTTAGTTTCCCGAATTTTGTTTCGCCTTTGCTCATGTCGCTCGTCTCTCTGGGATGCTGACCCACACAGAAACACATTTGGGTAACGAAAAACAGACTTTATGTTTTTCGTCCAGAGATCGGCAAACCAAAAACACTCCACTGTTTCCATACTTCCATCTATCTTCTAAGTCATTTTCTAGATTACTCAGTTATTTGACATCATTGTCAACTGTTACACTGCCAAGTGGTTTTGCAGCATATTCCTGATCAATAATATCTAAGATTGGAAGCATCGTAGAACCCAACCAGTGTCGTCTGTGTATTTTCTAGATGCCTTACATCATTTGAAATAATCGACTCATCGAATAAATCTCATGCTTCGTTCCAGCCTGAAAGACATAGAACATAACGAAATGTGTGTTATTAATATTAATAGCTCTGTTATGAACAACTGGGGATTACCCTAAACATATTGGGTTTAAATTTGATACGTGCCTGATTGCTCAATCTATGTAGATAACTGCACAGTTAGTTAGTAAATTGAGCGTCCTTGTAATTTTCAACCGAATTTTGTATCACTGTACAACCAGCCCATTATATTTTCCCCAAAGCATATTCTATTTGCTTTTACTTTCACTCAGTCACTTTCTCCTGCACACACAATCTTCTTTCGCTCCACAGGGAATTGAGTTTTATCGAGAAGAGTGTAGTGTGTGTAGTATAAGGACACAACGTCGAGGGGACAACAACGACCCTTTAAAATAAGATGGACTACTTTTATCCAAAGTAATAAACTATATTATACTCTACTTTTATACCACTTTCTTCCACTATTCTTCACAATAGTAGAAGAAGGTTCTGGGAAGAAAAAAAAATGTGGAATTTAATATAGCAAGTTTCTTTCAAAAAATTCTCTTATGGGTGAATAAACTAGAAGAAATGATATGAGCGAAAACTCCACTCTGCTATTATGCATTTTGTAGGAGCTCTGAAATGACAAAGATGACGATTATCGAGCGATGGTTTTCCTATATGCGAACCACCAAGGCGAAAACACACTTGTTCATTTCCATGAATTCAATCTTTTAAGCAGCTTAACAACATCAGCTTCTACTTTCTCTTGTCTCTATTTTGGACCGGTTATGAGCTCATTGGAGCTCTCTATCACACCCTTGGCGAAACTATTTATTAGTGCATTATAATGTTCAGGGAAACATTCTAATTGATTCTGTATGGAAATAGGCGGGACTATATTTTTTTTGTATACATGTGCGCTTGTCAAAGTTTTTCTTCTTTGTACAATTTAGGAATGAATTGGTTATTTCGTGGAAAATGATATGCATTCTGTTTCAACAATGTTCACGTTCCAATGAACTTGTGAAACAATATGCTTGTTTAACATGCACATCAAGTAGATCCCAAGCAATAAATTTTTTCGGCTCTTGTGCTCGAGAACAGATGAAAATGATGGTAATAATGACGATAAAGCTAGCTGAGACTGAGGAGTAGATTCAGTTCTAGTTTTGCTGGAGGCTCTCTCATCGTGAAACCCACAAGACCATATTATTCTCCTTCAACCACACCACTGGTTTTATTTATTGAGACTCCACAATCCAAATACCCCTGTGTGATCTGAGAGATGATATGCCTCATGATTACAATGATAATGATGTTATATGAGGATTTTTTAAGGCAGGAATAAAACTACCCGTTTGGGAAACCATCATTATCATCAGTCTTTCTCATCCTGCCTTTCTCTTTCAATATATTCCACATCCGAATGTGCACCATCAGGGATGAGTACGCACTTTATCCTCTATGCAAAGACAATACTGGCATACACACATCAGTATTCTGCGGAATGCAAAAGGTGCTAATTTTGAATGTTGCTGAAATGGTTTTGGCCTATAGAGCAAATATTGGGTTTACCTTGCCTTGGGATCCCGATCAATTCATTATGCATGCAAAGCCGGATGTAAACCTGCACACAGCATTCAATTTTAACGCAGTTGTAGACACAAAGAAGATATGGCTGGTTGACAGCTCATTGCCTCATATGGGTTCTATGTATCGTAAAATAATTTTAGTTGAAATAAGAGTTGTGGCTGGACATCCCTGTATTGTAAAAAGTGAAACAAGTAACTTAGTACGTATTCAATATACGCACATCCAGTCATAAAAATTTCTTCTGAGTAGGACATTCTCCATAACCGAGTACTTTTGTTTATAGAAGATTCCAGCTATTTCATACAGTTTTTTATTAAATTGTTAAGCCTCTAGAATATCTTCATGCATGACTATGTTTTTTTTGTCAGAGTGCAGCAAGGTAGAAAAGAGAGAAATCATTCGTAAGACGATAACCGTGGATAGATTACATACAGATAATGGAATTACTTTCCTACTTTCCATGTTTTTTGGAAAATAGAAAACTGTAAGTTATTTTTGTAACCGGATCCTTGCATTCTACGTGCATAAAAGTGATGGCTTGTGTGGGAGGAAATAAAAGAGTAGATTAAAGGGTAAAATAACTTACTTGATAAGATCATTTGTTTGCGGGATTCCAGTGAAGGCAACCAACAAAATCTTTCATTGACATCCTTCCGATTGAAAATCCAATTGTTTGTTAGATCATAATAATATTACTATACTATGCTTCTTTCATTTAATGCTGTCCTTTTGTAGCACAAAAGAACGATATGAAATGAAATATTCACAACAACACAAAAAATTTGGAAAGTATCTATTCCATATGGCGCCATTGGATGAAATCAGTTACAAACTGAAAGTATATTATCTTTAAGTAATCTTATCTTTGTATACTTGATTACAAAAATAGCTTATTTAATCCCCAGACTATAAAAGTATATGTCCCTCTGCTACACTGTCAATGTTCATTTATA
>JAAXOA010003938.1:0-10849 GCA_036561885.1 Salina celebensis
CCCATTCTGTACATTGGGGTTTGTGATGAGCTTGGGCCTGAGTACCCTGGGGTGCGGGAGTACGTCGTGATCGAGCCTTTCGAGCCTGTAATATTTGAAAATGTGAGGGTTTTAATTTTAATGACGTAAATGCGTTAATGCAAATGTTTGTTAAGATAAGATGTTATGTTACCTCCCGCCCCTCCAATGACAGTAATCCGATTGCAATCGACAGAGATGGTCTGGCAGCTTGAGTGTAGCTCGACTCTCGCTGTCGTCTCTGTGGCGTCCTTGACGATCCCGATGCTCCCTTTGTAATGTCCTTGAGTGATCTTGATCGTCTGCCCGATGAGATCCCGGTTCCGACGCTGGGTCGTAGGCATTCCGGGTGTGACGTTCGTACGGCCTGGGCCCAGTGGGGAGCGGCCTCCTGATAAGATGTTTTGGGCTGCAAGTACAATACAAACATGTGTTTACACATGATAACTTAAAAACACACGAATTTACAAGCAAAATTTCAAACTTACGACTGGAAGCAGCCCCCGCAGCATTTGGAGTATTCCCCGAACCCCCTCCAGCACCCCCACCCCCTCCACTAGACGGATGCATAGGACTACTGAGTCTAGGACTAGCGTACCCAGGAGTACTCGAACTACTTCGTGGATTACTATTCCCCCCACCAGCGAGTTCCAAATGATTAGTTTTGCAAACAAAAATCCCTCCGTTCTCCAAACACATCCGTGAGTACAAAAACGCATAGTTCTTGTAAATGTGCCGTATTTCTCCTTGGCGATCTGGGACGTGGACGCCGTCTACTACGTTCACAATGTCTCGTTTCTGGATGGAGTTTCCTCGGGAGTCGATTCCTACTACGAACTTTGACTCGCGTTTCTTGTGGATGCTCTGGGGTTTCTTTTCTTGTAATTTTCCTGTTTGAGTTAGGACGTGGAAGAGTTCCTTTTCTAGGCGGACTATTACTCCTACCGTTTGGGGGCTGTTCATGGGAGACGAAAAACAAATGTTTTAGAATTTATTTTAAATTAATTTCAATTGAAAATACTGAATTGGTATCTTACTCAATCTGTACGAGATCCCCCCACTGAAAGTGCCCCATAGAGTCGACCCCCGAAGCCATGTCCGAGCAAAGCTGTAGGTCTTTAGGCAAGACTTTGAGCTCGTGCATGGTCAAGTCAGAGAACAAATAGACGCAGTGGGCGTCGACGCGTACAATCAATCCTGTGTCGCCCTCGAACTTTCCTCCAATGACACGGACGTGGTCTCCTTGTTGGAAGTACTTGCGGAGCTCGTTCGCTTGGAAGTCGAGGGGGTCCTACACAAGAGACAGAGTATATTAGACACAATGCACATGGCAACAACGTATAGGTCAAAGGTTACCTTCAAATCCTCATGTTTAGGAAGCACAGTGATTTTATTCCCATCAATAGCAGTGATCTTCCCCTGTAAATGCTGCAACTCTCCATCGCAGACCTCGACGTTATCTCCAGTAGCAAAGTTATGGGTCTCCTCTTTAGTCAACCCGATACTCGCAGCGTTCACGTTCGCCGCATCCAACGCTCCTTCAACAGGGACCTCACCGAACTTCTCCAGCTCAGCGAGTGTTGGCGTGACGCCCTCAGTTTGGACTGCATTAAGCTGGAAGGATTTGTACAGAAATCCTTTGCGACTGTACCTGTTTGATTCGAAGAGTAGGAAATCTCCATCGCTCGTTATTTCCCCTCCAATTTTCCTTATTTCGTCAGGGTTGAATGGTTTTGCTGGGGGTCTCCGTTTCTTGTTGTTGTCTTGTTTACGGAAGCCTCGCTTGCCAGACTGTTCTGAATCCTTCATCGCACCGCGCATTCGTGTGTAATCGATCCTGGGTAAGAGTTTCAAATGCACCTGGTTTTGGGCTAAATCAACGTAGTCAATCTGACCAAGGTCGTCCTTGTAGACACCCCGCTTCAATCTAACCCACTGCTTCGGCTTCAACCCAGTCTGCTCTTTCGTAACTCTCAGTACATCGGTCATCTCAGTAATAGGAACCATCTGCTGCTTGTACAACCCCATTTTCAAATTACTGATCCCCTCAATAGCAGCTTTAACATGAGTTTGTTTGAACGCCTCGATGTAAACGTAGCCTTTAATTCCCTCTGGGGCTATTACAGACTTGATTTGTAACGGGTCGTTGTTATTCGCGTACGCTATAGCTTTGCGCATTAATTGTAGACACGTGTATTTTTCTTCGCCTAGTCGGCACTTGACCATCCAGAGACTAGGGTCCTTGATTCCTGGTAAAAACGTTTGCTGGGTTATCTCGTCTGACATGTCCTCGCCTCCGTCTCCGAAGTGCCGTTGGGCTGAGGCTTCGTCTGCGTACTTTTGGCGGAGATACTTTTCCAGTTCCTCTTCTTTTTGGGAGCTACAAGAGATAATTAACGTTAAATTAATCACCATGACAAGTTGTATTGATTAAATAATTAAATATTTTTAACTTACTCCCAAATAGAGTGTCTACGTAAACTGCCCTCAATGTCCCGCGCCGTCGGTCCGTGCTCGTCATGGTCGTTCCCGTGCTGCAGCTGCTCGTAGCCTAATTAAATTTTTAATTAAAATTCACTTATTAAACCACCGAAGTTAACAATTTAATTAATTAAACAAAGTTCTCACCATCCTCAACCTCGTCGTCCTCCTCGACCTCATCGTCAACCTCCGCCTCCTCTAAAATAAACCCGCCAACGCCACTCTTGCGTTTCTTGGCCCTCCGCCTGTAGTCGTCGTCCTCCTCGTCCTCTTCCTCATCGTCTAGCTCGTCTTCGTCGTCGTCCTCCTCATCGTCATACGACTAAAAACAATCAAACAAACAAACAAATTCATCATCACCTGTTCTGTTCACTAAAACTATAGCAACCTCAAAAGAGATTTAAAACAACTCACCCTCCGTTTCTTAGAACCACCTCCACTAGTTTTCTTATCCCTTCCCCCCGACTTGTGTGATTGTTTAGAAACACTGCTCCTCCTATCGTCCTCATCCGAATCAGAGTCATCAATGAACGCCTTGCTCTTAACGACATGATCCCGCTTCCTCTTCCTCGACACGTTGTCCTCGTCGTCGGAATACTCACGGGCGTCACCACCACCTCCATCTTCCTCACTCGACATTTTTCACTAATCAGAAAAAAACAAACTTTTTTTAAACTAACACCGCACTGAAATAAATCACTTGAGAAGTATTCTTTTTAGGGAGCTCCGGATGATCTGCTATCCAACACACAACTGAGTCAGTTTATCACAACACAACAACCACACTATACACTACCAGGTGCACAAACACTTTTCTTACTTAGTTCATATCATGAACCACAGATGGCGCTGTCTATCTCAAAAAATATTCACCCTACATTTCTTCAACCAACCCCTATGCATATCTAAGCATTCTATTCCGCATCATTTCAACCCCCTAAGACGCAAGTATATGATATTCTTGCCAATGCATTTTCGAACATCGTATCTATGTTATAGTGTGATGATAAAAAAGAAAACATCATAGGTTGTAGTGTATTGAAAAACTTTCTATAAAATGTGTAGTGTGTATGATGGTGGATCCCCCCCGTGAGAAGAATTCACCCCAGATTCCCAGACCTTCAGTGCTCGAAGTGTTCCGGTCGCGGGTCGCTCGCTCATCACGGGTCGCCGACTCAATCGCACCCTTCCATAAAGAAAACTGGTGGAAAGTTTGCTGGGTTCACGGGATACAATCAGAACCTCAAAGACTTTTGTCTAAACTGAGAATAATTAATATGAACAAGAATCTTGGGTCACAATCACAAGGGTCGCAGCAGCAGATTCAAGCACCTGCTGCTCCTGGTATAGTTCCTTCACATCATTTTTATAATGATGACTCGGATTCTGGGTGTGCTCTGGAGGAGTATACCTGGGTGCCCCCGGGGCTTACTCCTGAACAGGTTCACAATTATTTTTCGAACATACCTGAGGATAAGATTCCTTATACTGGGAGTGCTGGGGAGAGGTACAGGATTAAACAGTTGTTACAGCAGTTGCCGCCCCATGACAACGAGTCTAGATACTGTCACGAGCTTTCGGAGGGTGAGTTTAATTTGGAGTTAAATCGAAGGGCTATTTAGTTCATTAGCTCTTATTTTAGTGATATTTTTAAAAGAATTTTTAGTGGTTTCTGGTTTGTTTGTGTAAATCAGCTGGGCGAGTTTGTTTGTTTACATTTTTGGTTTTTAATGCCAGTTCTTAATAATTCAATTGAATTTTAATTACGTTAATTGTGATGATTATTTTAAATATTCTTGGATTTTCTAACTTGTTTGCTTATTTGAAACAGCTGAGCGGGTTTGTTTGTTTACATTTTGGAGTTGTTCATTTGAGTTCTTAATTATTCAATTGAATTTTAGTAATTAGGTTAATTATGGTGATAATTTTAAATGTTATTCGATTTCCTTGTTAGTTTACTTATTTCCAACAGCTGACCGGGTTTGTTTACGTTGAAATAGTAAAGCTTTGATTTGTTTGTGTATTTAATTTGGTGGCAAAGTGGCAATGAAAATGCAATTAAAAATGTTTGTTTGCTTGTTGATTTGTAACAGCTGAGCGCGAGGAGCTGGTGATATTCTCTAACCAGCGCAAGCGCGAGAGCCTCGGCCGCGGACAGGTTCGCCAGATCGGCGTCAACGGCTTCACTGTACAAGCTTTAAACTCAAAATGCGAGCAGGTAAAAATTTAATACCTTTGACCTCATTCTTTAGCTGATAAGCATTTAAACAACTTAACTTAGAAACCCATGAGTCAAAAGTTAACAACTCATGGGCTGAATGAATACGACTCATTGAGTTACAGCTTACGACCCATGAGTTAAAACTATACTAATTGAATACGATTGATTATAAATTTTTGCAGTGCCTCTCCCCACTATACGACCTGGACTGCATTGTGACGGCGTCCCGACTCCCAAACCAGCTGTACCACCCCCGCTGCTTCGTATGCAGTGTTTGCAACGAACTATTAGTAGATTTAATCTATTTCGCTTCAAACGACAACAAGCTGTACTGCGGACGCCACCACGCAGAAACAATAAAACCCCGCTGCGCAGCCTGCGACGAGATAATTCTCTCAGACGAGTGCACTGAAGCTGAGTCCAGGGCATGGCACATGCGTCATTTCGTCTGCGTCGAGTGCTCCGCGACGCTAGGAGGTCAACGCTACATTATGAAGCACATGAAGCCTTACTGTCTTGGGTGCTTCGACTCCATGTTTGCTGAGTACTGTGACGCTTGTGGGGATACTATAAGTGTTGACCAAGGTCAGATGACTCATGAGACGCAGCACTGGCACGCTACAGACAAGTGCTTTTGTTGTAGTTCTTGTTCTGTTAGTTTGCTAGGGAGACCGTTTTTGCCTAGGCGAGGGAAGATTTATTGCAGTGTCGAGTGCAGTCGTGGGAAGGTGAGTGTTGGTGGTGGTGGGGGAGGGGAGAAATGCGGAACAAGTGGGCAGGTGGCTGGGGCTGCAGAGTCGTCGTCATCTTCGAGGTCAAATGTGCAGTACAATGATGGGAGTTTAGATTTTGCGTCAAGAAGAGAGATTGAGGTGAGGAAAGATTCAAATTTGAATTTTGCATGAAATTTGATGTATTTTGTTGAGCAAATTCGTCATTAAATTTGATATATTCTACTATTCTTGTTTCCCCACCAGGTAATGCGCGACGAAGAAGAAAATCCATACGGTTTGCCAAAGAGATACGAAACACTGAACCACGTGCTTCAAACCCCAGTTTGCCCTTCAACCCCGTCAAAAGTCTCAGTAGGACTACAAACAGACGACAACGTACACACCCCAATTCATGTAACAAACGGAAACGGTAACAAAACGTCTTCCGTCCGGTTCAAAGAAGAGCCACCACGCCCTGCCGTCCCGCACTGCTCAAAGTACACAAGCCCTCGATCCTCTGCCAACGGAATACTCAAAAACTCGCCAGCGGTGGCGTCTACAGCAACGGGGACGGGTGATTTGGAAGTTACGAGGAACAGGAGCTCGAGCGACTCGAGTTCGAGTGACGGCGAGGACGAGGAGTACTGGAACACTTATTTAAGAACTCAGGCCACGAGACTTAGTATTAGTGAGAAGGATACTAAGAAGGGGAAGCAGAGGAAAGGGAAGGTGAAGGGGGGTGTGAAGCCGGCGGTGGTGAGCAGTCCTGGTGGGAAAAGTACGTCTTCGGGGTTTATTCCTGCCAAAAAGGATGATTGCGTTATTGTTTAGACAATCGTGGAGGGGGGGAGAGTATTTCCTCCCACTCGTGTGTGTTCAAAATACGAAAATGTTTTAAATAAAGTTGTATATTTGTTTATCTAATTTCAAGGAAAAATTAATTATTTCGCTTTAATAACTGCACAATGCATATTTGATTTGAGTCATGGATGATAACTCATGGGTTGTCGTTTTCAAATCAAGGGCTCTGATTGATAACTAAAAGAGTTTCGAATGTTAACCCAGCAAGTGAGATTGAAAGTGCTCTAACCTCCGTTAGACTTCAAATTAATCTTTAAAATTTGGAAAGGGTCGTACGATGCTGAGTGTTTAGGGAGTTGAAATTAAACTTTCAAATTTGGAATATAGCCTTAGGGCGCTGAAAGTAACAAGGCTATTGAATACGGGCCCTTTAGGTCAGGTGCTCGAATATGCAAAGACAAACATTATCCTTTTAATGCAAACGAAAGCTACCAATGTCTTGTTAATTTTCAATGAAACAACCTCCCCCAAATATAATCCCCTTGCGGTATAGGAGCCTTAATTTTTTATCCTTTTCTGTATAATTGTTTTAAAAGATAATGAAACTTTGGTTTAAATAATTAATTGGACTATAATAATGGCTAGTTACAATATCGCATTATTTCTTATTTAATTACATCATTTTCCAAAATTGAAGCCATTTTGATATCTTATTCACGATGAACTCATTGTTTCAGTCAACGCCAGTTCCAAGTGAGATCAGGTATATTGCACTTTTCTTTCACATTCCATTGTATATTTTGCGATATGTCACGCCACCTTTTGCAATTGTTGTGGATCTTGCTCGGACATAAATCTCTCATCCTGCACATGTTAACTTGTGGTGGATGAAATTCATGTCCTACACTGCAAATAGACAACACGGAGAATGTGGTTAGACTGTGAGCAGCGACAGAAGCATAACTTGTCTACAAAAATTATATTTCTTAATCACATGTTTCTGAAAATAAGACAAAGTAAAATTGTAAAGTTTTTAAAAAACCTTTTTGGATTGAGTGTTTAGTTCCTCAAGTGGCATTTGATTTTGCTGCATATCGTCTAAATTCTCACAGTTGTGATCCTCTGGAGTTGACTCTTTTGGTGCTACTGTATGTTTGATTGTTTAATTATTACGTACTGTGCTTAATTGTTTTGTGCAGGTCAGTAAAATTACTACAATGAGTGGGTGTAATCGTAAAGGTAATAATTAAATAAGAAAATAAACCGTTACTTTATCACAGAAATATTTCATCCAAATTACGTCATTCAAAATTGACGATTCACCGGTGACAACTGAATCCTTTTGGTGGTAATTTTTGTTGCATTATTACGCAACTTTGTTTAATTAGCTGGTCTGTTAACTAAAACCACCAAAATGGCTAGAGAAACGGGAACAGGTAATAAAAGCTATAAGGAAGAAGCTGGAAACTTTTTTTTTAAAGTAAAAAGCTTACAGGTTAAATTCAAAGCTGTAGAATGATACCCCACACGTCAAGTCTAAAACTCAAAGAAAAAGTTTGACCTTGAGCCCGCCTCCCAGTTGCGGCGAAAATGCAAATTCATTCGACTGCTCTTGACAAGGGCTTTCGACCTGAAAGTTAAACTAGTTTTTTTTATTAGTGAATATGTCGAGTGTGGAAGACATATACGGTGGTGACGCCCGTGAGTATTCTGACGACGAGGACAACGTGTCCAGGAAGCGAAAGCGGGATCATGTTGATAAGTGTAAGGCGTTCATTGATGAGCTCATTGCTTCTAAGGCACACAAGTCGGGGGGACGGGATACGAAATCTAGTGGTGGTAGTGGTGCTAAGAAACGGAGGGTGAGTTTTATTCAACGTTGTTTAGGAAGTTGCTATAGTTTTAGTGAACAGGTGATGAGTTTGTTTGTTTGTTTTTGTGTGATTGTTTAGTCGTATGACGATGAGGACACCGATGACGAAGATGATGAGGACGAAGAGCTAGACGACGAGGCTATTACGAGGTATGGAAAAGGTAATAATTTTGAGCTCAAAGAAATCAATAGATAGTTTTTCATTTAGCACATAATTCCATTGATTTTTTTTTCATATCTAGGGTTCATTGAAATATTAAAATCACCATACATCAATTTAACAAGAGAGCAACTGTTGAATAAATTAAGAGACATGGCCAACACGGCTCGAGAAGTAAAAGAGTTTAACCGAAAAAATCCCAAAAATCAAAAAACTGGCTACTTGTTCCAAGAACTGGACAAGCGCCAAAAAGACATATTGGGTCCAGGTCCTAGCTGGAAATGTCGCCTGAACCAGGAACAAACCATTATGAAAGACGGTTCTGTAATGACCCACTACCAGGAATTTTTTGCTATACAAGGAATAGTTTGTTCCGCTTTGGGAACTCACACAAAAAAGTGCAACGACTGCAAACGACACGCCAAATATCGAGATGACCCAAGCGACTTAATCGAATTTATTAGAAATCTTCACGAGCACGCTGAGGGGAAGATGCTTAATCTTCCTGGAGGTGCTCTGGAAACCATACTTTTTCCGAACGGATATAAAGAAAAGGAAAACTTTGTTGATTATTTTATTAACAAGTTTCCGAAATTATTTCACGCCATCGCTGATTTGGAAAAGGAAAAATCCGACTGGCTTGATTGGTCGCAACCTTGTGTTGCCGATCAAGTCGTAGCTGATTTGTGGGAAAGGATACTTGTGGAGCTATTGGCGCCGTTGTTAGGTAGGCTTCTGTTTGCCGTTATATCATTGATTAAAATATAATTCTATATGTTTCAATATAATGACATTTGTTTATTTAAGGCTGTGAAAGCGTCCCGACCTGGATCAACCATAACATCGGCTCCATAGTGCTACATTTAAAAGTTGATTGGGAAGTGTTCGTGAATCATGTGGGAACAGTTTTGAGTGCGGATGATACGCTAAGGGTTAAACATAAATTATCAAATCCTATCAACTATCAGATTACAAATTACAATAGTGCACCCGTAAGGGTGGTTTTTGGGCTGCCGGAACTGAAAACTGAGATGCTTTCATCGAGTATAGTTGTGCTCATCACAGCCCAGACGGAAACAAACAATGTGTCAGAATATTTACAAAAATTGGCGCCTGATTTTCATAATTTTGATCATGAAGATATTTTTGCGAAATTTATGCTTGTAGTTTGGTATGAAGTTTTAAATAAAAATTGTTGAGTGATCGTATTGAGACATAATACTGTCAGGTGTACTGTCGGCGGGAGTATAGCCTTTAGTGCTCATGCAATGCCTTAATTTGAATAATAATGGATGGTGGGATTGATTTTGCTAAGTCGATTCCTCAGTGATGACAATAGATAAGATGATATTATTTCCAGTTTGGACTTGTTTTATGTAATTTTCGATCGATGATGATGAGGAAAAGATTGTACATTTTTCGCGAGTTCAGCTGCACCTCAGACATTGAAGTTCTTCTACCTACGTGACTTATGTATTTTTATTAAGAAAACAAATAAATCTTTAATAAATAGAATCCAAACTTTGACTCTAATTTTCTAATGCACGTTTCTTTCATGTAACAACCAAATTGAATGTGTCTGTATGATGCTAAAAGCATATCCTTTGTTTTAGTTTCAAGTAAAGCTCCGATAACTTAATGAGTCACGGCATTCCTGGACAATTTTTCAATCCACGAAACAGAAATAAATTAGCAAACAACGTCACAATTTATATATTTTCCATCAAATTTATTCAACTATAATAGTATACGAAAAAAAGAAACTATTCTGCTATATGATAATAAAAAAGTGTGTTGTTGTTGTTTACAAAAATTGGGATTGGTTCCGCTAAGTCGATTCCTCAGTGATGTGAATAGATCCGATTTCGTTTCGTGCAAGTTCGGACTTGTTTGATGCATTTTTCTACGATGATGAGGAATATTTTTATTTTTATATTTTTATTATTTTCATATGGAGCTTTGTTTTATTGAAAACTAGCTAGGGGCAATCTGCTACCTCCCCACTGCTGCACATATTGTTTTTCTGCAAGCATCATGAGTTTTCATCAAGCAGTATCACGCTCACGCTTTTGAGCATCTGATATTTAGGTAAACAAACAACACGTTTCTTTTCAGCAGATATGATAGTGCTTGTAAGTTCATTTCATGCTTAGTTAAAGCAATTACACTGCAATTAAATTGATTAATTTTTTCCCCAGGGGCGCCCCTTGCATCGGTTTTTATTCAGATTTTTAAAACTTTCTTTTTAACCAAACAATTAAAGTAGATGATTTAAATAATTGTCGCCCCATAATCTTCATTCGTTTACTGGTAAGTTAGTAATTTTATAGTCAAATGGATTTGCGCTAATCTCATTGCTAATTTACATCTTTTTCTTCCAGTTTGACGTTGGAACAGGTACTCGCACGCTGCAAAATGGACGAACGTTGTGGAAGGACCAAGAACTTCGTGGAGGTTACAGATTGCTTTCAGAAGACAAGAAATAAACCGGTACAACGGAATACCGAAGGAGCGTAAGCCTTTGCGAATTATGCGGAGGGATTAGCGGAGGATAATCCTTAGTGTCCAGGGAACCCACATAC
>JAAXOA010003939.1:0-10848 GCA_036561885.1 Salina celebensis
AAGCGTTTGGTCCGTGATTAGTGACTCCGCTGAGGGGGATAATTTAGGTCGAGGGTAGTGGTTCCGTGATTCCAGTGAGTCAGAGGATTCGTGGGAGCTGACGCCAGTTGGATACACATCACGGTAGCAACGGTCCTCGCATGACTGGAAGGAAACTGAATCGGCTACTGAAAACATAAATATTCACAGTCTTGGAGCAAATGTTTTCGGCAGCAAACGATATACGTAGAAATCTATACAAGGATTACTTTCTGATGCGTCTGTAGTAACGTTCGGTGGATCGGCAAATTGTACCATTCTAATCTGGAAAAAGAAATCAACCATAATTGAGTGTTGTATAATTTACGCAGGTCTATTGCTTCATGTAGATTGCACCATTGCATACAAACAAACGATATTGGAACTACGAATATTGATGTACTACGCTGATACAAAATGTTCTGTAATTATGTGTAAAAAGCACTCATTACATTCTGTGCATTACAAAACACTGGAAATATTCTGGTAGATTCTTAAAATACCATGTAAGAGTTTTATTGACTGCAACAGGTCTCTTAAGATTCAAAATTAATCCATATTGTTAAATAAAAGACTTTCCGGTACCTTCAGAACCTGGAAGGGGCTTATCTCTTTAAAAGCCAAAAAGCCCATGAACATCGATAATCGTTAGGCATATCCTATTGTGCCTAGATAATTTCAGCTCAAACAAATGTAATTTGCAGGCGGAGTTGTGATTACAAGATGAAGTAAAATGGTTAGTAAACTTGATGTGGAACTTGGAACAATAGTTCCGTAATAGAATATCAGTACTCGTTTAACCAATATCAGATCAGATTCGAGCCAAGGGAGATCGTTGGATGCCATACCTCGCCATTCATTTTCGTAATGAAAAACCGGTCGTCGTCACTTTCAGCGGTTGCCTTGGTTTTGTTTGGCATGAAGTAATAAGGTTCCTCACACAGTGCTGGCCAAATCCTAACAAGCGGAAACTCTGATTACGTGCTTTTTCCCAGCAGCATACAAACGAATTGATATTTAACCTTGGTACTTTTCCACTACTGTTCTTACTACGAGAAGTTGACTTCATCGCATACAAGCAGGGCACCTGCATTTGTTCATTAAATAACACTCCGTATGGACAATCTTCCTCAAGAATCTGATGAAATTTGCCTTTGTGACAGAATCGCAATAGTTGACAGTTGATGCAAATGCAAGTAATCAACCAGGAAATGAGCGACCATAGAATTGTTTCACACATTTTGAAATCTTTGAATCAGAACAATTAAATCTAGCTTGCAAACAGCGTCAATCAACACTAATCGCAAAATCAAGATTGGGGTACCCCTTCGAAGCACTCAACTGTGTATGGACTCAATTTACGGTTAAAAAAACAAAAACTAATTGTTCTGAACAATGCATCCGCATTCTGGCAAATTTCCAAGAAACTATAACGAATAAGCGTCACGTGTTCGGCAATTGAAGGAGTTTGGTTTTATTTCTACGATTGTTGTAAACATTTACATCACCTTACAATACAATTAAACAAACTTCAACAACTTTATAGCCTTTTTACGTTTTTTTCCATAGAATACATGACTTCCATTTCTACTTTTACCTCTTTTCAACATCAGCAGTCTCGACATTCCCCTCTAACGTCGCTACCTGGACCTGAGTGTTGCCGACAATTTCCTCCGTTCCCGCTGGAATGACTGGGATGATACCAA
The DNA here is from genome assembly GCA_036561885.1 of Salina celebensis. Classification (NCBI taxonomy): domain Eukaryota; kingdom Metazoa; phylum Arthropoda; class Collembola; order Entomobryomorpha; family Paronellidae; genus Salina; species Salina celebensis. The sequence goes on from JAAXOA010003939.1 coordinate 1,725, forward strand.
TTGCAGAAATCTGTTGAGATTTCGCAAGACCAACCTCTTGGGTCCCATCACTTTGATTGCATGTCTTCATCTGACCGGAAGCAGCGTTCACTGGAGAGGGCCGCCCTGATGACGATGACGCACCAAGACTCCTGCAGTCACGCAATACAATTCGTTGGAGACGAGCAGGCTGGACTCGCGGAGTAGTGAAGAGCAATTGCACAGGCTGAAAAGATCTGGGAGTTGCGACAGGAGTTCCTTGAGCACAACGCGGGCGCCATATTCGAGGTCTTCCCCCACTAGGAGAGCAAATTTCCGGGCTTAACATTCGACTGTTTTGATGGGGTTGGGGAGGCCCCAAATTTAACAGTTGCCTTGGCTGCACTTGAACTGCGCGTAGAGTTAGTGGGTATGCAGCTTCAGGAATTGCTACCACGCGACGAACAGGGAGCCCACCTGGGCTCTGAACTTGCCTGACTGGTTTGACAGCCGTAAGTGTTCGAGACTCACCAACCAAGAAGCCCCTTTGATTTGCAGGTTTACTGGCTGGATTTAACGTTCTGTATTCCGGTATTTCATCGTCTTTCCTAGGTTTTAAATACTTTTCGTAATACTGATCCACTTGCAACTTGATCCTTTCCTCCTCCTCCTTGCCAAGCACGTCTCTCATTTCATCGGGCATTGTATATTTTAAAGCCATCTCCAAGTTGGGGAACCAGACCTCTGATAGACGTATTGGTTCTTTGCTGCCAGGCAGCTTCACAAGATAATCCTGCTCGGGATTCTCCTTCGCTTGGGTTTGTAAGAGGATACTGATCGGAAGAAGTTCCTCGACGAGTTTGTAAGTTAAGTAGGTTTTTTGAAACGTGTCCCGAACCCTCGCGTTCCAAAGAGCAAGCGTCGCAGTCGCTGTCTTTAACATGTTGTCCTTCTCTGCCTTTTCTTTCCCGAGTTGTTCAGCATAGTCAGCAGTTTTCTCCATAACGACACTTTCTCCAGGCTGCAAGTTTAAAACAAAAAAAAATGACGTAAAAACAATCATAAAAGCAGCATAAAAGATTTAAAGTACTAAGAACAATAATTATTATTTCGGTAACGACATTGTTGAAGTCCATTCACCTTTCTGGTTTTTAAATCGCATTTAAGCGCTGGCACCAACTCCCGAAGTCGGTCAGCACTGTCCTTCTGCTGTGCTCGGCGCCTCTTTCCGTTCTCTCGGCTTCTAGCAGCCTTATCAAGCTGCAATCGATTGAATAAAATAATTCAAAAATTATCAAGGGAGCTTTCACAAAGCAAATTAGAATATTTTAACATTTAATGCTTTGACTTACCTCCGGTCCATAAAAAGTGCAGCCGGTTTTCACTCCCTTAGTCGAACTTTCACCTAGCATCACGACGTCGTCATCTTGTGCTACGCTTGAAACAGTAACGAGGGCACGCTTCCGACCACTACCCCGTTTGGGCAGGGGTACAATGGGGGAGACACGAGTTTCATTGTTCTTCTGGACGGTAGTGGTCTGGCGTGGAGCTAAAAGATCTGGAGTAGAAAGACACAACTTAGGTGGCGGCGGCGAATGAAATGGGATACTGGGAACCCTTGGCGATTTTAATGGAATAGACACTTGACCGCCTGGACGTGGGGCTGATGTCAAAGTTGCGGACGGGCGAGGCACCATTTGTGGTGTTGAAGTTGAAGGCGGCCACATTGAAACTCCTTGCGGACGATTAATTCTTGACTGCATTTTATTTTCAAATTAAATTCCAAAGTATTAACTGATAATCAAACCTTATGATAATGTTAAGTAAGGATGGATCAAATGACAATGAATGAAACAAACACATCCCCATCACTACCACTAGCATCTAGGATGCGTATTTTGGCATTGCGATTCCACCACAGTGAAAGCTCTCTTGTTTCAAACGCTAATTTCTACGAAAATTGATGTGTTTTTCATTAATTGTAACTAATTGTAAGTTCTTCATTTAGAGATGTTGCAACAAGAGAAATTCAACTGAAAACTGTCGAAAACACCAATTCAGAGAGGACAGGATTTTCCATTGGAGTGTTCCAAGGCATTTGAACAGAATGATTCGAATCGTTATGATGCATGAGCATTAGTTTTGTATACTAAAGTCGGCAAGTACTACATTATATCAAACTCGAACCACGAATTATGTCCCATCATGCTTTGTCATTATTCGTGTGAAACTGCGCGGACAATTAAATTTGGTTCAGAAAATATTACATTGTTGACATTGCAAAGCCTTAGTTAGGCAAGCTAATCCAAGAAGCAATTTCCTTCAATAGGAGGCTTCCCTTCAAAATTGGCTTGCCTTTCACCATCGATATGAGTACTCAAACGGAGAGATATCAAAATCATGGATTCCATCAGACTTCCACAACCACGCAAGCCCAACATTATATAGCTTCCAAACGGTTGAAAGAACGAGTTTACATAATGCAGGAAAATCAATATCATCACAGTCATCAGATTCAATATTGACAAAAGGATTTTCTCATTTATCATCATAAGTTTTGACTGACATCAATGCGTACAAATTCACACATCGATCTTGTAATAAAACCTTCATGCTTTATTGTTTACCATTGCCCACGGGCGGTAGAAAATTGTATAGTAGCATTGTATGCATTGTCATTTATTGCAGCCTTCAATGTCGCCGTTGACAAACGGGAGAAAAGCCTTTCACTTTCTTTTGTTATTACCTGTGGTACTGCTCAATGGATGGATCCACAGCTTGTTACGTTTTTCCTGTTTCTCGATGCAACGCAACATAAAATTACGGGCTCCGCGTCAGTTCATGGCCATTCACTGTCGGAAAGAGAAAGTTACTAGTACTCCACTAACTCGCAATAAATATGGCTGCTTTACAGTTACCTGGAAATGAAGCAAATACTACGGTTTTCGATTTTGATAATAATGAAACCAGTACAGCCAACTACGCTTCGTTTAATTCCATTTCTGTATACAGTGGGATTCTACTCGTGACGATGGCAACAAATCTTCGTGTCATTTGGTTTGTGCTTACACCAATTAAACTAATTCGACAAGAACGTTTAGTAAACCTATTAGTTGCACATCTTGCTCTGATTTGTCTGCTAATCGGTCTAACAAATCTACTGAATACCGGGAACGTGGTTCATACTTTTCAACGTTCGTGGATATCTTTGTCCCGTTGCAGCATTTCTCAAGCGTAAGTTCCCACACTGGCCAAAATTCAATACATCTTAAAATAAAAATTCCAATGCAGTTTTTCCCGACGAGAAAACAGGCTCTTGCAGCTCACAAGTCAAGTCGGGTAAAAGTTTGTTCTAGGCATTTGACACATTTCCATGGATACATTGCCTTCAAACGCACTTATTTGAAAGTTTTCGGCATCGGAAAGTGGCAAAGTGGTGTTGGCATCTACCTGGCACCCACCTAACAAATAATATATGGCTGATTTAAAAAACAATTTTTGAGCCATCCATTTTGGTTTTTATATCTCTGGTTTTTCCTTTGCTGCAGACACCTGTCTTTGTGCATTTCCGACTAACATTGCTGTAATTATATACGAGAGAATTAGAGCGTTCCAGGATCACTATCGACAGGAATTAAACCGAGGAAAGAGCATTTTTGTTATCTGGGCAATACCAGCGTTTTGTAATATTCCAGCATTGTTTATGGTCGTACCACAAGCCCATGAAACCGGGACTGGCGATTCAAACATAAGTTTTACTTATTGCAAGGCGGTATGTTTTGCATCTCGATAATGAATAACTTTAGTTAAACTGCTTGAATTTGAATCGTTTTACATTCAACACAGGTATGCCTTATGGACAGTACTTGGCTCACAGTCGCTTATGAAGTTACAAGCTTCGCCATATTCCATGGTGCATTGTCACTGGCCATTTTTGTAGGTAAGTTAAGTAACTGTGGCATTTGCGACATATTTAGAGGTTCCTCTTCTCTAATAGCTGAAATCTAGTTATTCTTTTTCCACTTTACAGCAATCATATTAATTCGTCGTAAGGTTAAGTACCTCCTGGTAATATCGGTAAGGCTATTCTAAACTGTTTTCAAGTCTAAAAATTACGTTTCTATACTTCCTCTTGACTTTGTTTACAGCCTGTACCATGTAGCTCACTCAGGGGCAAAATCAGAAGCATCAAATTCATCTACTTTCACTTTACGGCTTTCACCCTGCTATGGATTCCTGCAGGCATTATTAAATGCTATCGACATATCTACATACGAACGACAAATGATGAATTGCAACCTTTCCAATTGAATGCAATCGGAGGAATTGTGTCTTTCTTTGCTATTGTCTACTTCATTTTAAATCCCCTAATTTCACTAATCCTTATTGAGAAGCGATCTGCAAAACGTCTTTATCAAGTGTTTAGACTAGGAACGTGGCAAAATCTATTTCAAAGTAAAAATCGTCTTCGTTACCGGATGCGTGGAACTTCTAAAAACAATGACAAACTGAGCCGTGCACAAGCTCCTTCAAACCCATGCATGAGTACGGCGAAGCAAAAAGATGATCAATGTGACCATTTTAGCCGCTTTTCCACACTTGATAAAAGCGAAAGTTATTCCTCGGTATATTTTGAAAGTCTTCATAAATTGGAAATAGGAAGAGAATGTGGAGTAGAGCTAACAATAGTGGTATTCCAAACAAGCGAGGAGACCTGGCTTTAAGAAAGGAACCATTACTTTTGGACAAGTTGATTGAATACCTGTCAAGTTAACACATTTTTCAAAGCCAGTCGTGTCGGCTTCAATAAACTCTGATCCGTAAGTGAAACTGAATTTCATGCTTTTGATAAGATTTACATAGTTTTTATCATTATCATCGCTTCCCCTAAATCTGCATGTGCGTAAATCACGAGTGCACAATCGAAGCCTACGAAGACGCGATCATTAGAGGTAAAGTGACACATGTCAGTGAAGATTAATGTTACACTGTTAGGAACATGGAACACGTTGTTACCCCTTCGACAACGTCACCTGCTGTAAGTATAAATACAAAATACAGGGAGTTATGATTATATGATGGAGTGCTGCCGTAGTCACGCCATTCGACAAAATTTAAGGTTCATTTTCAATCATCAAAAAGTCCATTTAGCTCTCTCATTTCAGTGGATGACCAGCCACCCAAATTCAGATAGACAAGGCATCAAGTCCTTGGTTCATACAAGGTGTATTTTAAAACTCTAACGGATGTGGGCTGAATGGGTATGACAAAGACAAAGCCAACTATCAAAAGCAAGTAGAAATTATAACCAAAATTGTAAACAACTTTAGCCGATTTTAAGATCACTATGATGAAGGAAATTGTCCCGGGGCACGTTGAGAATTAGAATTCGCGAATGTCACTTTTATCCCGAATATTTCAAATCAATTGTCTGACCTTGACATATGTGCTATAATTTCATTGGGGCCTGCAACAGTAGAAAGGTCGAACAAGCGAAATATACAGACAACAGATAGGCCTATATATTATTTCTTGAGTTAAATACTAGGGAAATTCTATTTCTCGCATTGACCGGCTTATGAATTTCAATGTAATAAAATAACTTCATTTACAGTTATGTATTTTGGCAATCAAATCAAATTTTTTCAGGTATGTATGTTTCAGAAACACGTACGATTGTCGGTGAGGTTGTATCTGTTTGTTTATCTGCAAGCAGTGAGATTTTAATTCCAGAATTGTCTTATCACTTTCCCACAAGGCAGTGAATGAATATGGAATACCGGTTTATCAGTTCCGTGATAACACATTGAGTAACACCTTATGTTCATGAAATTTATCACCTTGTGAGTTTTTTTAGCACGCCGAGATGTGTGTGCAGCCATTGAAAGTTTTCATTTCTCTTTTGTAGTCAGTGGTGACAACTTGTAAGAATGTCTGGAAGTAAAGAAGAGAATCTTCAAGTAGCCAAGTACTACTTGACTGGCATTTTTAAAGGAGTCTGGAATGGAACTCTAAGAAATCCAAAGTTTTTAGCTCTTTATTCCGCTACGGTGGCTTACCATCTTCTTCAATCAGAATGGAGCTGTTGTATTTTAACTGGGGCATTCTGCACCAACTTTAAAATTAAGTTTTATCTTGCTTTTAATAGTGTATCATAAAGACCTCTATTACAACCTGTGTGCGCTTCCTCGTGATATTAGGTATACTATAGCTTATACTAGAAAACACATTTACATTTGAATAATCAATGCACTAAATTGCTTGCAACTTTAGAGGAATAACTCGCTTTGTACGGGTCCTACGAACAATTCGTTGGGCTGAAAGGAATAATCAAACAGTGGCAAAATATCTCGACCAAAACGCTGCCAAAACGCCAGACAAAATTTGTTTTTACTTCGAAGAGGAAACGTGGACTTATCGACAAGTAGAGCAGATGAGTAACAAAGTAGCTAACTATTTTCTAGCCTTGGGATATGGAAAAGGTGATGTTGTAGCCCTTTTTATGGAAAATCGACCAGAATACGTCTGCATCTGGCTGGGACTTAACAAGGTATCACATTACAAATGGAACAAAATCCATCACTGTTCCACATCCCACATCATTATTGTATGATTACGTATTTACATTGTGCATTCAGATTGGAGCATGCGCTGCGTTAATCAATTATAATCTGAGGCACAAATCCCTTCTCCATTGCATTCAAACGGTAAACGCTAAAGCGCTCGTATTTGGCTTTGAGCTTCACGATGCGGTCCAGGATCTTTTCGAAATCAACCCAGCTCTAAAGAAACTCCCGATTTACTCCTCTGGTCACGGATCACTGTCCCTATCACACCCTTTCAAGGATTTTGAAAAAGAAATCTCAAAATCGTCACCAGTAACACCGCTACAAATGGCGGAGATGAAATTGAGTGACAGCCTCTGTTATATTTACACATCAGGAACTACCGGGATGCCGAAGGCAGCCGTTATAAAGCAGTACAGATTAATGATGGCTGCGAACGGGGTTCATTTCATGAATTGTGTAACAGACAAGGACATCGTGTATAATTCCCTCCCCTTGTACCATATGACAGGAGGACTCATTGGCGTAGGACAGGCTCTCCTGTTCGGAAGTTCGGTTGTGATAAGAAAGCGCTTCTCAGCGTCCCAGTTTTGGACGGACTGCATAAAGTATAATGTTACTGTGGCTCAATACTTGGGTGAAACGTGCAGATATTTATTAGCACAGCCACCAGGACCATTGGACAAAGCACACAAAGTACGACTTATGAGTGGTAACGGGTTACGAAGGGAAATATGGGAAGAGTTTGTTACACGGTTTGGAATTAAAGAGATGGGCGAGGTGTATGGGTCAACGGAAGGCAACTGTAACCTTGGTATGTCATTCAGATACCTAAGAAGTTATAGGGAAAAATTTCTGAACTTATGTTTTATATTTGCATTTTAGCAAGCATCGATGGGCAGATTGGCGCTGTTGGATTTGTTCCTCGTTTCGTGTACTCTGTACTACCTACAGCGCTAATTAAAGTCGACGATGCAACTGGTGAGCCAATTCGTGACCCAGAAACCGGTTTATGCATAAGATGCAAACCCGGAGAGCCTGGCGAGCATGATGGCTAAAATCGTTGAGAAACATCCTATCCGCGATTTCCAAGGTTACACCGATAAGCAATCTACGAACAAGAAAATTGTGAGAAATTGTTTCTCTCAAGGAGATGCAGTCTTTCGATCAGGTATGCCTAATTAATAATTTTCTATGTGAGTTAATGCGATTCCCAAGGTCCTTGTCTATAATGCATTTTTATGTGATCTCCAGGTGACATCATGGTCATGGACAATTTATGCTACATTTACTTCAAAGACCGAACTGGAGACACGTTCAGATGGAAAGGAGAAAATGTCTCAACAACGGAAGTGGAATCTGTGATAATGTCTTGTTCGGATTATAAGGACGTTGTTGTTTATGGAGTGAAAGTACCAAATACAGAAGGAAGAGCTGGAATGGCAGCTATTGCTGATCCAGACGGATGTTTGGATTTAGATAAAGTGGCCGCAGAGATAGCAAAGTGCTTGCCAGTATATGCAAGACCTTTGTTTATTCGGGTCCTGGATGAAGTGGATACAACTGGTACGTATAAGTTGAAAAAGTTAAGACTCCAAGAAGAAGGATATGATATAGAGAAATTAAAGGACCCTGTTTATTTTTATGACCAAAAAGCCTCTAAGTACATAAAATTTACCCTAGACCTTGCTAAAAGGCTAAAGAATGGCGATATCAGAATGTAGTCAATTATACTCTCTTTAAATGGTTACAATAAATGGGAAACAAACGATTCCGCCAAGTACTAAAGATACACCATGACATCTTTCAATCATCATATCATACAGCATAGATTTCCAATTCCTATCTGACAGACGGAATAATGAAAAATGTTTGGCTTATGGAAGGAAGCTGCGGTTTTATGGTCCACATCCACAACAGACAGAATTAGTTGGCAATTTTGTTATAACGTTATACATGTTAGGCAGTTCTTAAAAACATCTAATCCTGCTTCCATCACATTTACCGTTGTGCATAAAGACACCGTCAGCATAGCTTGCAAATTACCATGTAGTGCTCCTGTTTATAAGCAGTCCCCATTTATAGCCTTCCCTGGATTCCCCGAAATGGATTCACCGATATTCCTAATTTAGACTAAAAATGGCCGTTCTACAAGGTTCTACGAAGGAGCAAGATGTTCTCCCTATACATTTTAACAATCACCGCTCGAATGGTTTCGTTAAGATTTCTATAAATTCTAAGGACTTAGCTACAGGCGTCCGATACAAAGTTCCTTACTTTACTTTGCTTCTGTCAATTACGCAGGTGAGATTTCATTGCAATCCCTCACATTTTCAAACTACTGTGACAATTTTGTTTCTAAAATTCTTAGTTCACAATTTTTCACCTGCCTGGAAAGGAATACGTAGCAACATATTTCCTGTTTGACCCGTTCCGTCGTTATGAAATATGGAGGTTCTTAACTCTCATGTTCTTTCATAGGGACACAGTTCACTTACGGAGCAACGTGACAATGCAGCTTTTATTCGGGAGCCTTTTGGAGGCTGCCAATCCTTCGCATACTGTTGCAGTCGTTTATCTTGCTGGAATATTATTCGGAA
>JAAXOA010003940.1:0-10847 GCA_036561885.1 Salina celebensis
TGTTGACAATTTTTTGTAAAAAAACAAAGCTAAAAATGACTTCTCCTTCATAATTCTGATAGTTTTGTTATCGAGACAAAACAGTAAAACACGTGCAGGTGGGAAACAATTAGCAGGTCAATGCAAATATTTCATGAGGAAAGGTCCTTCAAAAAAATATTTTATGAGGAAAGGTCCTTCTAAAAAAATTTTCATGGGGAAAGGTCGTTCAAAAGAAATACCAAACGTAAAAACATGTCCAGCTATTGCGTCACTTATACACTTGATTGTATAACAACACCAAATTTGAGTGACAGATTACCATGACGAGTGACCATGACACTCTCATATCATTAATTCATGACTACATTTAAGTTTGGCTTACTGCAGCTTCTTTGTGCACTGTTTAAAAATATTTAATTGTTTACGAACCAAGATAAATAAAACCTTGATAAAATGTTTTTTTTAACTATCGAATGGATCATTTTGATTATTTGTTTTCCTGGCTTTGTGTTGACAATGTGAATCCATGATGTTTGAATGAATTCGTTCACTTTGATTTATGAATAGTTATATGCCCAAGCAAACACACTCAATATTTTTTACACATGAGTGTCGGCTACTTTCAAAGACTGGTTTGTGTGTTTTTTATTGTTGCTTAACACTCGAACCATTTCATGGAAATCATATAAATAAGACAATTAAACATGATTTCTTTTCATTCACCAATTACAACCTCGGTAGTTAATAGTACCCGTGAGAAATTCATCATAATGGTTTTCCCTATTTTAATACTTGTATTTGCGTGCGTTACTGCTCAAACGCAAGAGCCCCCGACATTCCCCAACCCCATTCGTCAAGGTAACCCATCTTCAGAATCAATTCTCCGTGTGGGCAACTACTACTACACAACCGGAGAGGAACGCAACGACGATTGGGGATACGACATGCACAAAGAAATTCGAGTTCATCGAAGTTCCTCCCTTACTGAATGGGATAGGTGGAACTATGTTGTAGCTTACACAGTCGACCCGTCAGACGTTAACGCATCAGTCATCTGCTACACCATTGAAGAGGTTAATGGGTCCGTCATTATTACCTTTCTTCAAACCGATCGGCGGACATATGACAAAGTTATGGTCATAAAGGCAGATAACCCAGCTAACCCGTGGGGTACATGGGGAGCTGCCACAGAGTTACTTCCAAGTTCCGGAAACCGCTACAAGAGACACTACACGGTGTTGAAGCACGAAAATAAATTGTACCTAATTGGAAGCGAAAGTTTAGATCATCCATACCAGTCAGCGTTGTATATCCGACCCATGGTGAGCCCAACCGAGGTAATAGACCAGGCAAGACTCATACACTTCCCAGAGGAATGGGAAGCAGGTACTGCTTACCGACCGGCTGTCATTTATAATAACAATGTCAGCTATGTTGTCTACACAACCGCAAAATATGGCAATGGCTCGAGTTTGTCGTACATTAGTATAAGAGATGGCGAGGATCCGTTAGTTCAATCCAACTGGAAAGTCTTTCCTGGTCTGGTGTTTCAGGCAAACCCAGCATACAATATGCACTTTGTAGCTGATGCGACATTCACGGTGAGTCCAGACGGATCAGAGACTTGGATGTTTTATAGTGCTCATATACTTGACCAGTTTCCGTTGTATTGGAACTCTCAGCGAATTGATAAAATAACCTGGAATAACGTCACAGGCGAACCAGTGTTTCCAGTTCCAAATGATTTGCCGCAACCAGTTCCCAGTGGCCAGAACACTACTCACTCCTGAAACAAACTGCTTCCATTATAAATATGTATGTAGTGTTTGGAATGAAATTCGGCGTATTTTTCTTTATGAATGAATAAAAACTTCCAAATATAAATTGTTTTCTCCATATTTCATTTAAAGTACATATTTGGTAATTGTAATCCACGCTAAATAGAATTAATTTGGTAGGCTCATAAATCTCTTTTCCAAAACGCTCTGCTATATCCTCTACAATAATAGCACTCGGTTTGCTACTCAATTAAAGGCATCTCGCATTTTATTGTGAATGCAATGTGCCCTTGCTATTCCTCGGCTATCCCGGCAGCGCTTATCTTGTGCTTCCTATCGTTAAATAGAGTGATATAACGTACATAACTGCCCTTCAAGGCCATGTTGGAGGTAGTGGGTCAAGTTTTTATTTCGTCGATTTTTATATGTTACATCAATCAATCAGATGTCTCAACACGTCCAACGCAAACCGCCGTTGTTGTTGATAAGATCTGAATTGACTTCCTACTGAGCGTGAAATTTCAAGGTTGTACGAAAAGCATCAAGGTGGCAACCGATGCAAAACATTTATTCAGGTGAATTGCACAATGCATTGTCGAATTACTGACACGTGAACAAAATCGATCAATTGAATTATAGTACAGGGACAGAAGTTCAAAGCTACAAGTAAAAATCTATCTGTATAGTGTACGTAAATTAAGCACAATCAGTGGTGGGGCATTCGACTTTTGTGAATTGAACTATTTGTTATACCCATATATTTCGTTAACAAATTATATAATTTTTGTCTACCCGTATGAACAGAGGCACCCAAATGAATAAAATTTAAATGCAAATCTATATAACCTTATCTCATAATAGCAGTGTCAAACACCAGTATCAGTATTGCAGATTTGTATAATCTTGTTTAGGTAAACTTTTACGGCGAAATTGTTGCTTCTATGAAGGTTGAGATAGGATAGGATCAATATGACAAATATCTTCATCACACAATAGAAAGCTCTTCTTACTTAGTGGAAAAACGCGAATATAAAGAATTAACACATAAAAACTAAAAGCAACTAGCACATATAGTTTCATAACTGTCAAAATCCATATTGAGGCATTACTCAAAAGGCCGAGGACCACCTTCATGGCCGATCAAACAGGTCAAACTCGACATTATTTCAAACTGATGATTTCTAAATGTCACCATTCAAGCCTATTTCCAAATCCGAAAGCAGAAAAAATTTTGATCGCATAGTTTTCGAGAAAAAACATATTTTCGAAAATTTAGGAAGATTTACTTAAGCACGTTTTGTGGGTGTTGGTTACATTCGATCGGGCTACGAAATACACCAAGCTGTAACCCGAAAGATTCCCACGGTAGATTTGTTTTCAAAATTTCAAAATAATTAATCTAACACTTAAATAAATGAAAACAAAAGTCATAAAAATATTTATAGATTTTTAGAAAATTTGTAAAACATGAAAAAAGTAGGATGGAAAGGTGGCATTGAGGAAAAAGTTTCGGGGATTTGAAATGAGGTCGAGTGTGACCTCTTTGAATGGCCATGAAGCTACTCCGAGGTCATATTGTAAACATTGGACACTTTAACTGGCGGGTAGCAGTGTTAAGCATTTGTTAACTAACATATTTCCAACCAGTCCGTTATACCACGAAATCTTGAAGTAGCGAAAGCGAAGCCACGTTAATTTCGTGTACACACGATTCATTGAAAACGCATCAATGAACTCTCGAATCATTCATTGCGAACCAATGTACTCATGAATCAATTGAATATATGAATCGTTGAATATGAATATGGACTCATGAATCGTTGTTAACATCATTCATGTCACTGTATCTCGTTCACGTAACGAAATCAGACATCAATGCTGGAAGCAGAAATGATCAGCTCGACGAAGTCTATAGATATCACGAATAATATTTTATCGTATTTAATGAACCATTGTAGCTAACATTAATCGTTATAAAACCGAGATGTTGGATAGTGCTTCTTGGGGCAATATTGGCCCAAGGACAGGAACCGCCAACGTTTTCCAACCCGATTCGCATCCGAGGTGAATACTCTGAGAGTGTTGTTCGCGTTGGTAACTACTACTATGTGGCTAGCTTCGTGAGAAGATTTTACGGGTTTTTACACCCACTGAAAGAAACTCGTATCAAGCAAAGTCCGCATTTAACAGAATGAGACTATACGTTGCCAACTGCTACAGTCTATTCAATCCCAGACTAAGTTCTACAATACGTTGACTACTGTACCATCCAAGAAGTTGAGGGTTCTGTCAAAATCACCTTCTTACTTCATGGGAACAACATACCCAGTTGAATCCTTGTAATTAAACCAGTTGACCCAACAAATGTCTTGGGTAGCTGGGGAAATGCTACGCAGTTGATCCCAGACGAAGAAACCGAATCCAAGTACCACTACACCGTAATGAAGCATAATCAAAGGCTCTACCTGATTGGAAGTGAAGATGTGGAAGGAGGAACAAAAGGGTTGGTTATCCGACCGATGAACAGTCCATCTGAAGTCTCTGGACATCGAACTGTCATTCACATTCCTAAAGAAGAGTGGGAGTGCGGGATAGGTTGCAGAAGTTCTCGTCCAGCAGTTATTTACAATAACAATGTAAGCTATGTTGTCTTCACTGCAGCAGAAAGTAACGAAGATTACATTTCTAACCTACATAAGTGCTCGGGAAGGGGACGGTCCGTTGGTCGCTTCTAACTGGCGAGCTCCACCGGGGCCTTTATTTCCATCTGCTCCAGGTTGGTATCCAATTAACGTTGGTGATGCCACTTTTACTGTGAGTCCGGATGGAACAGAGACTTGGATGTATTATAATGCTCACAATATGGACCAATGGCCGAGACACATGAACATACATGGGATCAAACTTATTACTTGGAATAACGTCACCGGAGAACCAGAGTTTCCGGAACTAAACCATGAACCCCAGCAGGTGCCTAGCGGCCAAGATATGATTTTTAGTTAACAGCAATATATTCATATTTAAAGACAAGCTAACCGCACTGGGGTTACCATACGTAATTGATATAAAATATTAAAACAGTTAAATAAAAAAACTTATCACATATATGCTTTTTTGTAGGGCAACGGCATCCTGGTGTGTCTGGTTACAAAATTGTTACAGTTTATCGCAGGGCACTGAAAGATACAATTATGTTGACATGTATGCAAAGACAAACATACAAAGATGTGTCAGGGTAAGAAAACAATGCCAACCAAGGTTTCCGTTGTCAACATATAATATAGGGGAGGGGGGCTGCAAATTCAATGACGCGACATGAATAAATCGTTGTTAATAAGGGGATTCATAAATTAAATAGTCAAATGTTTGGAAGGAAGCGGAAATAGGACAAAGACATACAATAAACATAAATTACAACTTATAATAAATAAATTAGTAGCTAAATCTCACCCTTGCCATTCTGAGGTAGACCTATGCTGCACTGAAACCATGGAGTGGTAACGAAAAACAGGAAAATACATTCTATGGTAGCTAAAATCATTTGATTGATTGGATCATGTAAGCAGAAAACATTTATAGTATTAAAACAATTATAAGCAATAGCGTTTGAAGCAATAGGTTTAGATTTGGCGTTTAGAAGAGTGAAGAGTTTGTGAAAACTGCAAATTAAAGCCCAAAATTCATACTTAAATTTCCTTACATTAAATTATTATAGACGTTCTCATAATACAAGCCGAAGCAATTAGTAATGTATACGAGTTGAAATAAAAAGTGAAAGTTTCTGTTGAGATCACGTTACAAAATTTGTAAAATTGTAACATAATTCTTAATTTATCAATATTGCAATATTGTGGTAAAAAGTTTGACACATTAAACTTTGTCATACAATCGAATTTACTTCTAAACTGGACAATTTAATCCTGTGACAATACAGGTTTTACATTAATATGTAGAACAACAACGGCGTCCGACTCTTTAGCAGGCCCGCCGGTATATACTGACGGCATGTTTTTCCAGAGAGCTGATATGATTGATGGTAATACTGAACAATTTTCAGTAAAAAATACAAGTAGTGATATGGAAATACCCACCAAAAGTACCACGAAAACTACAAGTATGTTACCAGAGATTTTTGCAGCGGTCACAATAACATTATCCGGCGTGTTTCCCAATCTTCGAAATGGGTCTAGATAATTATGCCACCAATTGATAATTCCAGACTCATGCATTCCCCAAAGCCGCCTCATGGAATCCAGGCTAACGAATCCATTTATGTTAAATCCCTTCGCACCATTTGAAATGTCTTCGATTCCAATATCCACTAAAATATCTTTAGATGCAAGGGTTCTCTTTAGTGATGCAAGTGTCAACGCAGGAGCAATGACAGCTACATTTCCACACTTCGCAATTTCTTCAGTTAAGATTCTCTCTTCGTTTTCGAAGTGCCATTCTACGAGATGCCGTCTCAAGTCCTCAAATTCCTTCGGTTGGTACTTTGCAGGGTAACGAGTCAGATTATCAATACGGCCAAGGCATTGTACAAGTGCTTCTGGGTGCATTGAGCTTATCTTGAATACTTCTGCTAACATATGGTTCTCTCCAAGATATCGTGACGATAGTTCATCTTTTGTCGGGCTTATTTCAGACTGGAGATATACAGTCAACTCCCCTCTTTTCCAAGACGTACCGGATATCCATCCGTTTTTCCAATTCAGCCGGTATATCAGCTCATTGTAGAATTCCAAATCACCTATTTTCGTCTCTTTAGGTCTGGCAAACTCAAAATCTTCGTTTCGAAATGCCCATTCTGCACCCTCCATGTAGAACAGCCGTGTTTGTGTAAAGAACGTGAAGTTGTCGTCACGCAATTGTGACACTTTCTGATAAGCTAGTCGGTGACGTGGTAAGACCATTTCAAACACGTTCTTGTTTCTGTATGCGTTACTTAATAGTAGACAAGCACCAAAGATTCCAAATAAGACAAATTTTACATGACGGTAGTTGTCTTTTTTGAATCGGTAGGGATCACCTTGCTCAAGCAAGCACCTCAAAATTGCAAACATTTGTGCTGTAAATGTCATACCTTCATTTTGATCGGAGAATTTTACAAGCATGGCCGCTGTGATAATGAACACAATCACAAGTGTTATCCACAGATTCGGGAGAAACACATTTTGAAGCTGATCGAAGGGCAGCGCTGCATGTTTTCGTGAGCCGCATACTATAAATCGGAGGGTGAATGCTGTGTTGTTAAACACGAAAAGTGATTCCTTCAATGGTGACTCAATAATATTTTCAATTGGATCATCGATATCAACAAACATGACACGTTGTCTACCAGTGAGTTTCTTGATGGCTCCGCTCTCTGTTGAGCAAATTTTCTCATCAAAAGAATTGACGACGGAATAATTACCTAAAATCACATGGATTATATAGGCCTGGGCGGTGAGTATTTTCAGATTCAATGAGTTAATATACTGCAATGCTTTCTCAAACGTGGGCTCGCCAAGCGTAAGTGGATTTTGACACTCCAGTAGTATATTTTGAAAATCAGTCCTCGCCGCTTCATGACCTTCAGAAATGTGAATATATCTGGGCTGTGAAATCCTTCGCCTGAAGTACTCATGTTTGTTATTTTTCCATATCAGGAGTGGTAGCATCTTCCCAGGACTGCATAAATCGTATTCAGTTATTCCAGAAATATATTTAAACTCAATTCCCGATATAATGTGTGTTACCAAGTGGGCGATTAAGAATATTGGAGCTAGAAAATGAGAACCAAATTGGCGATTCAGGGACAAGGAACACATCTTTTGGTACTTTGGATTGTTCTTCGAGATCTCTAAGTCGTCAACCATTATCTCTATGTAAGGAACCAACGGAGGCCACTTGTAATACATTAGCATTTTTGGTTTGCGTAACGACGAGCGAAGAAGAAGCGGATGTATGATTATTTCAATTTGCAAACGCCAGGGTCTGTGAGCCATGGAATATGTTAATAGGTCTAGCTTCCCACAGAAAGGATCCCAATAGTTCCATTTCGGACAGTAGACACTGCTTTCAGTCATATTGGCAGAAGTCGTCGGGTACCACAAAACATTTTTGAATGTGCTTCCAACATCAGCATAAACAGGCTGAAGTTTTATTGAGATTACCGGAAAGCCTAACATTGGAAAGTCCACAATTCTGTAGCTACTTAAAACTGCTATGAAATTTTCCTTTGCGAATGGAATCAACAAATCGTTCAGGTTTTTAATTGGGTCCGCGTACTCATTAAGTTTTCGTTTAACATCTAATTCTCGCAGAACACCAGCATCGTTAGGCCGTCTTATCAATTCATCCTCGACACTGAAGATTTCTTTTCCTTTTACACTTAGTAGAAATATATTCATTTGAAGAAAAAAACTTGAAACTTGAAAGTAACACGTCATGGTTAAGATCAAAGGGGAATAGATATAGACGGGAGTGGAGATTTGTTGGATTGTAAGACGTTTAATGTCAGATTACTTGTCGTTGGAAAAACTTGGTAGTTCAGAACAAGATTAGCCCGAAAAAAGCTTATATTGAAGAGTGCGTAACAAAATAAATATATGTTTATTTTGCAATTCAAGTATGTCAATTCAACAGTTTCTTTAGGTTTAAAAATACTGTTTTCGATATCTTGAATGTTTCTTGTACCTTATAGTAAAGTGTTTGCGAGAAATAGAATGCTATCACAGTTATATGTTTCTCTAGAATGTTAGACTTTTAAAAGTGGGAATTTCTTACTGACCCATCTGCGGGCTTCGAATACCACCGATCGATTCATGTAAAAATCAATATGTGGATCGATAAATGGGCTTGGCATTTTCTGGTTTCAGGTCCTATGTAATGCCGCATCGAAATGTTAAGCTCACTACTACCAAGCCATGAAATATTTGTTAATACTGTATTTTAATAAAGTTCGTATGTAACTATGTATGTACATACAAAGCGCGGATAATCTTTGGCGAAATTTTCATTAACTATCCTACGATGTTACAAACGGTGTATGTAACAAACACATCTCTTTACATTAGTGGTGCAGGCAGCCACATTTGTTTTTAATCGAACACGTAGGCTACAAACCTACCAAGAAATTAAAAAAAAAATTAATGTTTTAACTAAGTCATAAAAGTTATTCAAGGAATCATGAAAATCGCAAACCAAATCATTTCGTCCATTTTAGAAAAGCTATATCAAACGCATTAGGTTAGATGATGAAACATAATACATTGTCTAATTAAAAATATTTCCCAAGTCCTCAATTTAAATTTATCATCGTTCATAGACCACTCTCGAACGCGAATTATGTCAACCAAAAAACATAAACAAATTGTTTAAAGTCTGGCTTATAAACGTGTTAATCGTCTACGGTTTTGTAAAAAAATCATACCCGTATGTGTGGTTTAGTATTCGTATTTGAAAGAAAGCCGAAAAAGGGAATACCTGAATGAAGTCAACATCCTCTATGAGTTGGACCATCCACATGGAGTTGCAAGCATTGAAAATCTGTTCGAGGAAGATTATTCTGTTTTAAAAAACATCAGAAATACACCCCAAAAAAGAAGTTTTCAATACGCTACATACTTTGTTTGGACAAAATATACTTACACTTTACCTTGTAATGCATGTCATGTTTCAAATCAAAATATTTATCTTGAGGGTATCATCAGTGGGATCGGAGTTTCAATTCTGTCTTTGCCCACGTTAAATGTACACCCTGGGGGGAGTATCAACTGCGCCTTGTTTATGAATAATAGCGCACGTCATAAACATATGTGAATACACAGATAAAAAATCTGTCTGTCTGTTGAGTTTTTTGTGCCGTATGCATCTAACCGCTAACAAGTACTTGCGTTCACCTTACTAATTATTTTCAAATTCGTATTTTTAACTGTTCTGGCTAAACACAGGTGCTACATTTCAGCAGAGATAATTTCAGTAAAGGCACGCGCTATATTCTCTCCATGAGGCTCATTTGCCTTTACCACTCCACGAGTCCGAGTCCATGAGTCTATCTGGAAATATATCAAGGGAAATACTTTAACAAGGAAGCGTATGGAAGTTTCAATATTAATTTAAATGTTGTCAGTAGTCCATTACAGGACTTGGTGTTTAAAAAAGTTGATGGTGCAAGACAATGGACCGTCGTTGTCAGTACGTACCAGGGAGGTAGGATCCTCAAATAGGGGAAACGGGACCGGAGCGTGGTTGAATCGCGCGTATAAATCTCGTTAAATACACGGTGTTCAAGCTCAGCATAGAAGAATAATATTGAAAACTTGAGAAGATATATATTTATTTTGCTCTTTTGTATTGGCATAATACAATACCTTGTGAAAGTAAGTGAAATAGCCGTGATTTACAACGAAATATCGCGTCGGTTTTTGTCAGTTATGTGCTAGAAAAAAAGTAACCAAAAAGTGTGAATTGAGTGTACATATTCTGTTGAGAAATCGTTTTTTGGAACCTGAAAACATTAACACTCTTGACTTGACAATTCAAAACTGCTGACAAAATATTTTCTGATTGAAGGAACAGTTTGTCATATTGCATCAAGGTCATTTAAATTCACTTCAACTGGCTTATCGCATGTGCTCAATTCATCACAAAAAAACATGAAATGAAACTAATGAAGACAGGAGAATCCCGAACCTTATACACTTTGAATCGATCAGTCATTACAATGAGATATATATAGTAGCAAAGTATTCTAAGGCATGCGCTTGAAAACACCAAGAAGAGGTGAATTAATCAGCCTTATTTGTAATTTTTGATAATTTGATACATATCCGTAAGCACTGAAAATGAAAACATGATAAAATATGATGGGAAACAAAAAGGGTAAGTAACAACTCGTCGTGTACTGTTTACAACAATTGGCACAGCTACTACTGTTGAAGGAAATACATCCTCTGTTTCTCATGCAATGAGTCTATTTGCATAACAATATATGATGACGCAAGCTTTTGCATTGTGTTGCGTACTCGAGTATCCCTCATTTAAATAACAATGGACGATGACGTAAGCCTGTTCATTGTGTTGCGTACTCGAGTACGTACAGAC
>JAAXOA010003941.1:0-10843 GCA_036561885.1 Salina celebensis
AAAACTAATCAGGGAAGAACCACAGTAGTAGGAACCTGCATGCAAAATTTCAAGTCAATTGGACTTAAATTACGGCAGTTATCGTCGAACATAGGGTTAAGCGTCCACGGACCTCGGGACATACGCTTTCAGTGTTCACAGACACATAGAACCCTATACAGTAAGTATAACTCTGAAGAGTTATGCTTAACAAAGAGAGATTTTTAGTTTTATTAAGGATCCAGACCTTCAACTATGGCAATACGTCTACAAAGTTTTTATGCGTCAGACGAGCCCCGAGCGGGATTTACTTCTGAACTTATTTGATATCCTTGATCTTGTAAATTTTCAATGGTTTTTGGTAAGATTTCTGTCCGCGGCATTGCCAACTCTTCGATATTGTTTCCCTCGTACACATTACTCAGCAAGAAAACAGCGAAAAGCCAAGGAACTCCGATGCTCTTGAAAATATAGACGATGTCAGTGTTGCGATCAAAGAAGATACTCACAACGAATGTTAGCCGTTCAAATTTATCGATACGAGTCTTCGTTCCAGACAAACACTGGTCAACAAGAACTCCGCTCCGCTTTACGCTTAGAATTGTAAAAATGATGAGGATTTACCAAACATTTTTATCGAAAGAGGAATAGTATCCTTTTATAGATAATGCACTAACAATAAGTTGGATATTTGGTTTGCAGATGATGAAGTATACGCCATGGAGTGGAGGAAGTGATGCCAATTCCAGTAATGTAACGGTAGTTGAGGTAAAACTAATCTTAAACTATTGAGTTCCCGTTTTTCGTCCAGTTGATTCACATTCGAGCAGTTTGGAAACAGTGAAGTTACAAGCAGTGATTCACGCATCTTTACCTTTTGTCTGCAAAGTTGGAACTGGAATGGAGCATTAAATAACGCTATACCATTCAAACTTTCAAGTTTCAAAATATTGGTTCCAGCTAGTCCCTTTATGGTAAGTTGTTTAACCTTCAATTTGTTATACACGTCAATGACCGCATATTGGACACTTAGGGCTTTACTCTGTGAATGCGTATTTGAAATTCAATTTTGAAAACCGTCGGTGTAGTTTTTAGCTGGAACTGGTAACGTGGCATGTTCCATAGACTCTTTACATACAGTGCTAACTCAGGCATGGCATGAATACTTTTGGATCATCTGATGTGGCGGAAGTGAGAATTGGATGAAGTACCAACATGATGAAAAATGTTGGATTTTATTCTTATCCCAAATGGACAATATTTTGGATGAGAATTTTTTTTTGTTGATTTGCAATATTCCATTTCTGACGATGTAATGGATCAATATAACTATTCTAGACTTACTAGATAGAAAACTATTGGAAATGAGAAGTGAACACGTCAAACATAAGTTGATTTGAATGATTTGAGTGAGTGAGCATTACATTAAAATTTTGGATTAGTTCTTTTTATCAATCTTTTTGTACATTCTAAAGACATGTAGTCCTCGGCCTGTTTCAGCAAAATCTGATTACCCTTCTGACCGATTTGCATTGCATTGATATTCTCGGATAACCTCATAAACTCCTCCCATATTGACCTCGCCATGTATCTGAAATAAAATGTACATATTTGAATATTACATTTAAAACTTCATATTGGACTGGAGTGTAACTGGAGCACTGGAGAAAACAACTAAACAGGTTTGTTTCCACTTTGTGTCTAACCACCAGCCGTGTGTTTTGGAACGCTTTTCTCGAGCAATATCCAAATGAGTAGCATCCAAAATGTGACTATTCCACTTTTCGCCGTTCACAAAACTTTTACCACACAAAGTACACAAAATATCGGATGAGCTCATGATTTTATTGTAAACAAACTAACTTAACTTGTTGTTAGCCTAAACTTCATTGTCAGTGTACACTATAAATGAGAAACGTTAACAAAAAAGGCTTATAATAAAAACTACTAGGGTCGGATGGGAAACTAATATGCTTGGAAAACTAATAGTTGGCCTTGTCGTAAAATGTCAACAACCAAAAACTCGAACACAAAATACTCAACTCTGTCATTACACATGTTCTAACAATTCTTGAAAGGGGCGAATGCTACTTTTCCAGTGAGACCACGAGTTGAGATGAGGTAAACAAAATCAGCCGTGTTTCTTTGTTCTCGAGTTGCTTGGTGTGAAAGAAATCAAACAAACATGTGTTTGAGACACTTGAGACAAGAAAAGGGATTTAGGTGACATGGTTTGAATGCGTGCATGTTTCAGGTAGAAAACAATGAAATGAATATCCTTTCTGATGTGAAAATTCAAAATTTGAATTGCATATTCATTATTGGACTGTTACAGAAAAAAACTGATGGGACATCAACTTCGTGAATCAGTCAGTTACTAAAAAAAACCTCCACGAATCATGTTGGATATTTTGAAATGTCACAAATGAATAGTATTCTTCTAAGAATGTATGCGTATAATAAATTGAATAAAATAAATTCAAGAAGTGTCGCATTAACCGCGTGGCAAGCCGAGTGCATACTTTCGCCCCGAGTGCCGACTTTCGTTACTTCACATTTCCATAACAAAACAATCCGTGTGTCATTACCCAATCCAAGTACTAATTGACTTCCGAATGTGTTTTAACACCTGAACGGAAACATTACCGAAAAAAAAAAATTAATATTAAGTCGATTGTCCAAAATTTGCCCAATTTTGCTTCGTATCGGCTCAATATGCCACCGCAATTAAAAATTTCATCTTCAGTCTCTTTGTCAAAAGTAAACTTGCACCGGCTTTCAAAACCACGATTTACATTTGCTCATTAACTTAACTTTTTATTTTGTAACACTAGCTAAATACAAAGCGGTATCGTAGCTTTTAAAACCCATTGATTGATTGATTGATTGATTTAGATTAAACTGTGATTTTGGCAAACCCAAGTTACCCATTTTAATTGCCATTTGGTCAACAAAACGCTCATACATCGTTATTAGCCTACGGAACCATTAGTTACGTTGTGAATACCAACGAAGTTGAAAAGAGCATCCCGGACGCCTCCCTTATCGAACGCATCGACCATTTCATATCCTACGCTTTCCAGGAAAGAATAAAGGTCAATCTCGTGATTACGCTCCACGGCAATCACCTGGATGGAGATTTTGTGGAATGGAAACGTGCTCAGGATTTCCAACTCGGCTCCCTCCACGTCCAGAATTAGAAGGTCGACGTGAGTCCGACTAATCGCCAAGAGAAGGTCTGCCAGTGAAAAGCACTGGACTTCAAACTGTCGAGCATCCCGCGGGACCCAAGCCATGTTATGGTAAAACTGGGGGATGTGAGAAAGCTCCGTGTTACTGTTGTACCCTTCAAGTGTCAGGTTTTCAAACTTTCCCGATGGAGACAGGCAACCTTTAGCAATCCACGACTTTCTGTTCTTCGTCACCAGTTGCTTGAGGTTCTTAGGGTGAGGTTCCACGAGAAGACCCACCCACTGGAAGTTCATTTCTAGGTCAAGGGAGTGAGATCTGAGTTCGCCATCATTCGCTCCGGCTTCAACAAAGAATCCATTCGTCTTATTGTGGAACAGGTGAGATAATGCGTACCGTGACACAATATTGTACTCCCATTTGGGGCCATTTTGTTTGGCTACAGTCGCCCCAGCCGACGGGCTGAATACCAGAAGGAAATTGTTATTAAAGGCGTCGACATCAATTTTAGTTTGATTTTGATCTTGTATCATTTTACCTGAATGGAGTTCCCGCAGGGGCGGGAGGTATCAAGTACCGCTCCCGTAAATCGTTCAGGTACATGGCGCGGTTTTCAATCACTCCACTTTTGTTGACAAAGTTGAAAAGGGCTTCTTGACCGATTTCAGTTTCAAAGACCCTCACTATTTGGTACCCGATGGTTTTTAGGAAAGACGCCACTTCCTGAGGCTGATTGGTGACATTCACGATAATCGCCTGGAAATGTAAACAATGTTATGGATTATAAACAAATGAAAAAAAAAAAAAATCAGTTTAATAAATAAATCAAAGTTGGTTGGTCTAACCTGGATGGTTGCTTTATTAAATGGGAACGTCTTGAGGACTTCCAACTCGGCTCCCTCCACATCCAAAATCAGAAGGTCCACATGATCTCGATGGATAGCTTTTAAAATGTCAACCAGGGGGAAACACCTCATCGGGATTTGTGCGGAGTCAGTGGATGGGTTAGATTCTTCCAAATAAAACTCCAGAATTTTGGATAAAAATGAGTTCGTTGTCTCCCTATAATTTGTAAGGCTTTCCGGTTTTCCTGTCGGGGACAGACACAAAGGAGCGATCCAACACTTACGGTTTTTAGTTAATAGTTTTTTGAGATTTTTCGGGTGCGGCTCGATAAGGAGGCCCTCCCAGTGGTACTCAACTTCCAATTTCAGCGAGTGAGACCCGCTTTCGCCCTCGTTTCCTCCAGCTTCAACAAAGAATCCGTGGCTCTTTTCATTCAACAATTGTTTCCAGGCGTAATATGTCGCAATATTCCACTCGTGTCCATTTTCCCTCCCGATGAAATGATCAGCTGATGGGCTGAAGTGGAGACCACAAAAAAATTTAACCAGTTAGAGTTGTACTAAAATCAACAGATTTTTTTATTCGTCGTTCTACCTGATTGGAGTCCGAGAAAATAATGGAGGTATCAAGTAGTTGTCCTTGTCCAGGTAAACCCTCGGGTTTACTGGTCGGGTAAACTGGTAGGAACCAATTTTTAAATTAAGCACTTGAACTGACGTCAGTGTCGACAGGAACAACAAAACGAAAAAATTACAGGCGATGATAAAGACGAGTGAACGTGTCTCCAAGAGGCGAGAAATTAAAACCGATACGTTAAAATGGAGCTGGCGGTATCTCTTCTGGAAAAGATCTGTCGCCTTTTGACGGGAGAGGGGCGACATTTCCAGAAATTATTTGTTCTGAATGCGGTTTAGAGAGAATGACAGGTTTTGTTGACAGAACAGCTGACGTAGCGCACAAAACACGACATGCCAAATTTCTTTGTCTTTTTATAAGATTTGTTGATCTTGCCGAATGCAACTATCCCCATTCCAAAACAAAACAAAGGTACGGCTGATGTGTTGTCATGTTCTTTTTTTCGGTGCGTGCATTCCAGAGACACGACCGAGTTGGTTGTTGGTTTTCATTAGCTCACGCACAATGACTGTTCAAAAGAATGTGTTAGTTAAATTTAATCTTCATAGATTTGGGTTCGGGAGTAAAAAATGTGATGGAGGCTCTAATCCTACAGGAACAATGGTTCTCCTTGGTTCCTGTTTTTAACACTTGTCAATGTTACAGTTTGAATTTACAGGCGGAGGCGGAACTGCAATAATTGGCTATGCTGGAAATGCCAGCCTCCCTCCAATCCTGGTGACGAATTGAGTTGTTGGATGGACTACTTTCTGCTGGACTCACTTCAAAGGTCAAAGTTAGTTGGCCAGTCCAGTGCTGGTTTTCAGGTTTGTATTGGCTTTGAAGAAACCACCGGTTTTAGGCAGTGGGTAGCTAACTTTGAACTTGTCGGTGGTGACACTGACAAGTTTCTTAGGAGTCTCTTGGGAAGAAAAACGAGTTGCCTGTAGGAAGCCAAGGTACAACTGGAAGTTACCAAAACGGTTGGTTGGTTTAGTGGCAAGGGGATTTATCATGTGAGAGAGGTTGAAGTAACCCCCAAGGAGAAGTCGAGTAAGTTTAGTCAAGAAATAATCATGCAATAAGTTAACGCATTGGCAGATACAGGTGAACATACATTGGAGCCATGCATTTGATCCTTATTAAAAGTTTTACTGATGTTTCATTGACACATTAAATCACTGTCTGTTTAACGCCAATTTGACTACTTGTGTTAACGGCAAAACGTTGTTTGTCATTGAAAGAAATGGAAAGTTGTAGAAGCCCGATCAAGTCAAATTACAATGAGTAGAACTGATTCAATATTTGGTAGAGCTTTGCGGTTTACATTTTCGCCATATGTATTAATATTAAGTTGAACTCAACTGAAGCAATTTGCCAGTATGTATTTTAAAACTTCCCATTTCATCAAATTAAGATTCATGTAATTCTTATTTGGTAGATCGATTTACACAATGCTTAAGCAATGTTAAAACGGTGAGTTCTGGTTTAATTTATAACCCTTGGTATATTATGAAGTTCAAATGAAAAGCCAAAAGAACTTATTAGAATTTTAATTCAAGTCAAAAACTCGCCAAAATTGAAATGTGTAGTGCTGAAGAGAAAAACCTCTTAGTGTAAATTTAGAAATTAGTGGATTATCGGAAAACAAGCAATTTCATGGATTGTCAATACGGCGTTTCAGATTAACAACTAGAATGACATCTAATTACAGCTAATTACAAACCATAGTAAAGTGTATTTAGCTATTTTTTAAAAATACTTCTAACTAAGTTATGGGTTACATCTTCTCGAAAACATATAATAACTTATACTGAACAATGATTACCGTCCATAATTTTCTGGATTAACACCTTAAGCAAGTAAAACCCGTGTTGATATCACATGAACTTTTGTAATTCTAATTAACAGAAAATGTTATAGCCAATGTTAATCAAAACTGAAATTGAAATAAAAAAAACCTTAACAGAATTGATTTCGAAAACTCATCATAATCGGCATTGAAATAAAAAAAAAACTCATCAAAATATCTATCAAAAACTCATAAAAACCGGCATTGAAGTCAAAAACTCATCAGAATTGATATCAAAATCTCATCAAGCTGAAATTCAAACCAAAAACAAGCTCTAATGTATTTATGGCATAGTCGACAGTCGACACTACCCTTTCATTGTCATTTCAAACTTAGCTGTGTGGAGAGAATTGTGATTTCTACACTAATCCAGAATGTCTACGCCATTAATGTTCCTTGGTTTCCAACTGCTTGAAATAGTAACTAGCAGCTATCTGTACCCGCATATTATCAGTTTCTCGTTGGCAGAAAAGAAATGGATTGCATTGAAGAACAACTCACGAAAGCTGATTCCATACTATATTTCTCTGTTTGGGATTTATATCGGAATCGGTGTCAACTCCTGTTTGGTTGTACTCTTCAAATACATTTTCACATCAGATTCGTCCGTATCTGGAATCATGTTCGGTGTTACCTTGTTTTTCCTCACGGGCAGTGCAATCGAATGGGGCATGAATATACCAACCATTTGGTATGCAGATGAAATGGTGGAATATATTAACGCTGTTGTACAACTGGAGGCACTTGTGTTCCCTCAAGAGGTTCCCTTTCCCTATGAGGGCTTCAACTACATCAAGGTTACAGCGAAACTTTTGTACAAAGAATTTGTCAACTTTCGGGAAGGAAGGCAAGTGGACTACATAGGCGTTTTCATTGCATCCTTGTCGTTCCCTTATCAAGGTGTCGCCTTTGTGGCAGTTCCACTCGCAATATATTTCAACTTGGACCCTTTCATATATGCGTTTGAGGCTTTTGGATTCGAAAATAATGTTGTCCTTATTTTGTTCAGGCATCTTATAGGATGGATCACGCTTACCGCTACTTTTCGTACAATAGCGCTCTATACAGGTCCACTTCTTATGGAACATTGTAATTACAATAGAATTATCAAAACCCTTCAACGCGGAAATGTTTCCAACGAAACTTTGCTACTGTATAGATATTGCTGTATTTTGCAATATGCGGGTGAAAACTTTGTACGCTACGCTATATCGGTTTTTCTGAGCACTTTTTTTGTAATATCAGTTTCACTTACTTTCATGGCTTGCGTTGGCTGGAAGCTTTTTCCAATTCTTGTAAATCTACTGAACATACCAACACTGATTTTGGTTGTCGGAAGTATTCATAATATTTTCCCTGTTATCTTAGATAGTCATTATAGAAGTATCAAGTATCCAAAATCCAAATTCTTAAGATAGATTGGCCTTTAAAGGTTTTTCACAGCCTTGAGAGTAAACCGAGGAAACAACTATTGCGGCGAATGATTAGGGCTGCAAGGCCAGTCGTTTATCAGTCGATGGGAATGAGCACACCGTTGGATCAAGCCAGAGGCGTCGGATTGTTTGTCCCGGCCCTGGTACGGTATCTCTTACACCATCCCGGCCCTATTCCATGCAAATATTAATGTCAAATCTGATTGCTTTTGTGTAGTAGAACTGAAAAATTAACCAAGTTCATAATGCGCGTCTTCATTACATCCTCCATATCTAGAACAGTCAAGGACCAAAACAATCATAAATGCTGTTAACGCTATTTATCCTCGGCTCAAAGCCTAAAAAATGACAACATGTCTTTTTAACAGCAAAACTTGATGCAAACCACTGCATTTCACTGCTGTTGAAATTTACTTTCGCTTGTTGCCTGATATGGAAAAGCAAAATAAAACAAACTGTTACTGGTCCATGGCCCGAAGGGATTAATCCATTTTGCAAAAATTTGGCAAGTATGTTTGAACTGTAGTTCGGGGGACACGTAACGGACCATAACATCGATATGATGCTTCGGGTAAAAGATCGATTCGTTAGAAAATTCGTTTATCAGATACAGTAAATGAAATTGTCCATAAGTTTGCGCTTTAACAAAGATCCGTACGGAAATTTTAAGCTAAGACTAAATAGAATCCTATATGAAAATTGAATGAGTGCTAGCCAAATTGAAATAAGTTTATGAAATGAAAGTTTTCTGTCGGATATTTCCCGGCCCCTTCGGGACCGATACAACACCGGCCCCTTCGGGACCGATACAACCCCGGCCCTACTGGTACGCCGTACCAGTTGGTACCAGTGGTCCGACGCCTCTGGATCAAGCTACAAGAACGAGTTATTATGCAAATATTGTGTCTAGAACATCAGACCTTTTGTTGCTTTTTCGACAGCACATTCACTGACTTAAGGACGTAATTGCTTAAAGTATTTACGGAAGCGCGTGGTAGTTTTTATTTCAACTTTGAGGAATTTTGACTTCACAATTCAAATTTAAATGTTTTTTTTTGGTTTTTGCATTTAAACTTCATTACACATCTAGGTTAAGATTAAATAGTGTAGAGAAGAACAAAATTTAAGGCTTCAACATTACACGAGGCTTGTATATTGTATATCAATCTAGGAAATAAAAGTTACATACGTCAATCTCAATTTGATGTAATGAATTGTCTTCAAATACGTGGAAAATTGTCTAATGGTTAGTTTATTAAGCCCTGCGTAAGGTAAGCCTTATAAGGTAATCGTTCGGTGTTTTGTCTCTACATGTTGTCTCCGAGAAGATTGGCTTGTACGGGTCATAACGTCCAAACCCTTCTGAAACTGAAATTAAGATTTATAAGCCTAACGCTTATCCTAACACCATTTTTAGACGTTCGAGATAAGCCCTAAACAGGTTCTTCAGGTGCCAATTGTTTTATGCATCACACGGGTTCCTTAATTGTAAATATGCTTCTATATTAGGAATACAAAATTACAAAAGTAAAGATCACCAAGTCATCCCGCTGGGGGATGTGCAGCTAGATTATCCGTTGCAACGGTTTGTTTTCTTATCTGCACTCCGCACATATTAGGAGTAGTGTCAATTTTTAAGCAATCTCATCGATATCATTACTTGCTGAACAAAGTTCAGCTTCGTAACAAGGACAAGGCGGCTATCTGATACTGCATTTATCTTGTTTTCTGGCTTTTTTGCGACTGCTCTACAAAGCGCTTGTAGCCAAGTACGGGAATAAGTAAGTAAACCACTTGTGCCGAGAATCGAAAATGTCCCTTATATGATTGTAGTTGTAATTGTGCATTCATTCATTCTAGCGTGAGAGAGTGCTCGAAACGAAGGGTCAGTCCGAGATCTGAAGCACAGCGGATGCGACCAAATGTTTCCAAGGAACAGTTGAGGGCAAGTTTGTAGGGTAATGGAAGACAGGAATTGACGCGATACCACTCAATATGAAACTGAAATACTGGTCTGGTAGATTAAGATTTAAATATAGCACGAAAAATAGTGGACTATGAAATTAACGCGAGTTGTTTCAAGTTGATGTCATGCGCTACATTGTTGCATCATGTTCCATTATGTGTGAGTTGTGTAACATGCTGGGGCCGGACTACATTTTTTGTAGTTGTTTACATTACAAATGTTAGTTGTTAGCTTATAATTATAAATCAAATGTACTGGTGTTGTAATGTAAATATAATCTATTAAAATTAACTAGTCGATAGACGTAGAAATAAATCTGTATGAACAAGACAGTAAATTGCGTTTGTTAACGAATCTTTTTTCATTGTACCTTGAACATTCAGTAAAACCCTGGTACTGGACAACAAACGTAACGAAGAATTTTCGTTGTCACTCGTGAGATTTTGTTAATTTCTTCTTTCTTCACATGACATGAAACTAATTCCATACTAACCTGAGCAGTGTTACCAACTCGTTCACGAAAATTCTTAATTGGGGAGATACTGACTAAAACTTTGCTTATGTCCAGTACCGATTTATTTAAAGCTTTCACATCGTTCTTAAGGAAAACTTTACTCCGGTACTCACTCCAAACACATCAAGTTAGGTTCCTGTTCAGGCTGCTCTCTCTCAACATTACTCGGTCCAGGTTGTTGTTCATTCATAACACTCTGTCCGGGATGTATCATCTCTCCCTTAAAGTGCCTGTATCCTTGTCTACTCTCCATCTTGAATTTATGGTAAGTCACCAAATGCATTCTCAAATGGGCGGGCGTTTGAAAGCCTTTCCCACAAGTGTCACATTTGAAGGGTTTACTCTCCGAATTTTTATGGCTCAACTCGTGATGCTCCAGTTTGTACTTATGGAAGAACCCCTTTCCACAATAGCGACACTTGAACTCTCCAGGTTTGTTCCTATCCGGT
>JAAXOA010003942.1:0-10842 GCA_036561885.1 Salina celebensis
GATGAAGTTGGCTAGTGGGTAAAATTATACTCATCGTCAAGTAGTCGTACAGGTATGTTTGTATGTAGAGTAGGCAAAAACAAAGGCAAAACATCAGTGCCAGGCAACGTATAGAAAACGAATGTACTCAAAAACTTATCAGTCCTCGTATAGTCAAAAATGCTTAGGTACTTTCTATTTTTCTCTTTGCCTACCTAGAAAGCAAAAGTGTAAAAAAAGAAGTACGAAAAGATTTCTAGAATGCAACAAAGACACCACACACATTTTCCCACTATGAATTTTACTTTTTGAATTTACTCATTAGAAATATTTCGTTACCGTAGAATTTTACGCAGAGTAATAGTCATTTGTCATTTTTAACAGCAAAAGTCTCTGATTGCGGTTTTTATTGGACATGTATCTGTGTAAAGGCCGTACTTAACACGTTTCGATTTTGTTAGCCGATTCAACTAATATTTCGTGTTGCCCTATTCAGTTGTTTTCTCTTTACAAGCGATTGCTTTCTCCAACATAAAAAATATATATTAACAAGACACAAGTGACACAAGGTAGTACATTTCAATACAGACTTCCAAGTGATAAGAATGAACAACACGGTATATGTTTTGAAACACATAAAAACCTCCGTTATTGTTTGAGTAATTGCTGTTGTGCGCCTATAGCGAAAAAAAAATCAATGAATTTCATCAGAGTTCTATAATAAACGTTTACAACAAAACTGGTAGTGTACGAGCTGGAAGCCAAGTTTAAACAAATTATACAATGAACATTATGTGGTTTTTATGGTGAGAATAATTCTATATCTTGTATAAACGTGAACGCAATGTAAGGTGCACCGTAAATGATTTAAGGTGCTTTTATATGCAATGAAAACAAATCTTATTGAGCACTATCTTGTAAAAAGCAATGAGCACTTATAGGGATATCGTAAAAACTTGGTGCAAATTTATAAACAAAAATGTTATAAAAAACCGGTTACACACACATAACTACACACCCAAATTACAACTTGTACACATCGTACTACTTTACAACTACAAAAAGTTGTGAGAACAAAATTTTCAATAATTTTCTGGATAATAAGGTACGACACGATTACAGCAGATAATCAAAAAGCAGATCTTACAATTAGGTCGTTTACTAATGATTTATTCTATACAAAGGTGTAACATTTTTCTCCAGCATCTTATCATACAAAATAACTATTATTTCTATGGTTATTTCTAGATATTGCCTGTGATATGCTAAGATTTTTTATGGTCATTATGATTAAACTATTGTACTTCAATTGTTTTGTCGATTTTTGTGAATACGGTGTATCGATTAGTAGTTATATTGGTTAGCGTATGTGTACATTTTTTCATGTAACGAAATGACGGAAAAGAAACTATCAGGAATTTAAGCGTTTGGTTTTCCACAAATATAAATATACTGTAACCGTAAGTAACGTTTTAATATATAATCAATATAGAATATTATGTAATGTCTAGATTTAAGTATATCTGCCATATATTATTACCAAACATGATGATTTTACGATTCCACTTCTTACATAAATAAAATTAGTCAATATTATTATACTGCTCTATGTATAATTACAAAATATGGAATATGTTATACAAAATATACTATCATAATAAATATAATCTCATACAATGAACGAACAGATTTCGTAGCTTGATTTTTAATAAGATCTATCAAAAATAGGTCAACCTAATGACATAAAAACCCTCATGGATACTTATAAAACTAAGTTTGCATAGTGCACACTATTGACTATTGTACTCCATACTTATCGGAAGAAGAAAAACGCTTGGAAAATGAAGCAGGAAACATTTTATTGCAGTATTACCACTTTTTATTATTTTTAACATGGTCGTGATGCCAACAAGGAATCTAAAACATTATGGCTCGTAGAAAATCTTGGAAAAACTTCTTTTGGACTGATGCTGCTTTTAAAGTTTAATACCTTCTCGATAACATCATATTACATCAATGCTCAATGATTATGTGAAGTGAAACTCTTCCATCCAAAAAAATATTGTAATCGGACTGAGGACCGAAGTAGAATCTGTTGTGCCTCTGATTATATTGTTTCTCATTATGTGAACGTTGCGTTGAGGAAGAAAGAAAGCTTGAGCAATTCAGACTAACCAAGATAGAAAAAAGTAGAAAACCCAAACTTAACATTCGATACAGATGTGTGTGGTTAGGAGCCATGGACGGGAGTGAACAACATGTATAATATCTGAATTGAATTATTCTTAGGCCGTGAAAAAGTAATCCTGCCAAAAATAGAAATTCATGAATTGGAAAAGAAAATCGTGAGCGCGGAAAGCGGAAGAAAGTTGTCTGGAGAATCCTATATGCGTTTTTACCTACGTGATTGTTGTACCAGCAGAATAATAAAAATAGGGACTCCTTTGAGAAAGAATTATTGTTTTCTATAGAATTTACATAGGCTATTATTAGCAGACATCACCATCCTCTGCTGGTAAGGAAATGCGAAGAGAATGAACAAAAAAAAAACTTCTCCTCTTTACTCCTAATGTGGTAAGGCTTGTGATATTTTAGGAACAGAAATTAGGGTGCGCTCCAGAAATAAGTCGGATAGTTCAAGTGTGACAGACGTAGGTATGAGGCTGAGGCACTTACACGGATGTATAGGAACAATCCTATATAATTTTCGGGAAGAAGCACAGTTCAGTATTGGTACATATGCCACATACACAGGTTTTGTGTCTAAATTTAGAACAAGGATGCTCTTTCTCTGGAATAAGAGTCAGTATATTTATGAAGGCTACTTTTTGTGAAGGAGAACAGAATAAACACATTCTTTTGTAGTGGGGTCACTGTAGTGAAAAGGGGAAATGTGTGCAATCTGTATGGATTCACATTGCTTCACCAATGACCTAGTTTTAACGGGCCTGTAGCACGGACTCTGCCATCATCCTAGTTGCCAACGAACCACGAAAGGAACGAAAAGAAAAGAAAGAAAGTTCAGGTTTCCCGTCAACCAGAAGATGGTGCTAGTTTCGTCCGTTGTCTTTCATATGAGCTTGCACCGGTGAAAGTTGCTGTTTTATGGATCTTTTAATAGGTTCGTATTTTGTATTTGGTATGTAGAAAAGCTCCATGGCAATGCTTTCACTTTTTTTTAGTAATTAAGCGTATCTTTAGGTGCAGCTGATCGAACATGCTAACTCTCGCTGGTTGTATAATACATACTGATTGCATTGCAACATTTACAGAGATTGATTTATACAAGTCACTGTTATCATGGCAACTTGTTAAATGTCATTTTTAACTCAAATATGGACGAGTGAGTGGATGCGTTTTTGTAAATAAGTTTCCTTTTGCATGAAATATATATATTCTTTCATTCTTTGTTACTTTCTCTTTTTTATTGCAAAAGAATGCCTTGATACAAAATTATGAATGCAACATACAAACAAATTATGTTAAGTTCAATTTATTAGACGATAGCGAGTTGTGTGTTTCTCGCCACAAGATTATTGTTAATTTAAATTAAATAAGTTGTTGGCACACGTCCAGATTAAAGCTGCAAACTTAAAGCGTAAAGATTATATTGACTGTTTCACACAACTTTTATAGTAAAACTAGAATTTCTGGTTTTGCAATTTCGTCAATGTGTTACATTTTGCATTCCAGTTCTCGGTTTCAAAACTACCACGTACTTCTCAAAGTAGTAGTTACATAATATAAACATGTGTGACTTGATGAGAAATATTTTGTACAAAGTATAATTGAGAGAGATAACATCGGTTTGCTTTTTTGCTTTGTGCAAGCCCCTAGTAAAAATTTGAAACTGCGGTAAAAAACAAGCTACAACTTCAACAAACCATTCATCTATATCTACATAAGTATTTATTGGCCTACATAGTAATAATTTTTCTCAGCCTCATTCAGATTTTCATTTTTAAAATACTCTTCTTGGACTAGCGTGGACGAAAATAGTACTCATAAATTCTGACTGACAATATCCCTAATAAACTTTATTATCCATTTTTAGATTACAGACCGAGTCTACAACTTATCGAAGCATTCGTCCTCCGAACTGTCCTGTTGGTGTCGCCGCCGAAGCTTCGGCGTGGTCAAATGTCATGTTCGTTGTGTGCGATAAGCCTGAGCAGAATCACAGCGTTGTATTTGGGCTGGGCTTCCAGACGCACCACCTAGGAATATTTATAGACACAAATTGCTTATATAGTCAGGAGCTCAGAACTACAAGGTTTTCAGTAATAAGTACCCATGTGTTTTCGATCTAGCTTAGGCGTAGGAGGTGGCAAAGTCGTGCTTCCATGAAACCGACAAGATTTCAAGGAATTATGACGGGTAAGTCCACTTGTGGATGTTGTCCCATAGATGCTATTCTGACAGCACGCGTTGATGTAATCCGCAACTAGTCGGGTCATCTCGAAAACCTTCAAATGTAAAAAAAAACTTACTAATACAGTTACGATATTATACACAGGGAATGGTAAACTTGCTAACGACTTACTTTAAGTTTGGACATTCCTCCGAAGAGTAATCGCCTTTTTTTCCCGCAGTCATCAACAACAATCATGAAATGATCATCCAAAGCTCCTCCAAATGTCTGTACTGCACCATAACTGTATCGTCCAATTTGTTGGAGTGTTTGATGATCTAAAATTGCTATTCCTTCTTCCCCAACCGCCGCCCAAACTGTAGATCCATCTTCAACAGAATGAGTTCCACGAACCTGACATGGAAAACAAAAAATGTTCCAGATTCCAATTTCATTGAGAGGTTTATTCCAGTAAAATTATCCTCCAGACTTTAACTGTCGTTTTATTTTATTCTGGCTGATAGATTATTTGAATTTACATATTCTTACCGTTACACTGAACAAGGTAGTTCCAAAAAAGGGCCATTTCCGTGTGCAAGTCAGATATATTCTAACACAATCAGCAATATTTTTCCCTTTGAGAAAACTCCATTTTTCCACTAGGCTATCACACAGGATTTTGTACTCTTCTTGTGGCAAATTCTCGCGATATCTTGTTGGATAGTATTTTTCCAAAATTTGTACCACAGTTTGAGAGCTTCCACTTCCTCGACCTTTATCTGGTCGGTAATCACCACTATCAATCTACATTCAAACAACAGGGAAACCACACAAGTTACTTTTTAAATTGCAAAACCAGAAAAATAAAACTATCTACTTTCTCCTCACATAAAAGAAAACTAGGCCTGTAATCTATCCACAAAATAGATAAAAACGACTTACTTGAGCCATAAGGGCTGCTAGCTCCAGGGCTAGCTCTCGTGTTAACGGAAACCTTCCAGCAACCACTGCTTGGTTGGCTTGATAGCAAAGAAGCAATCTTTCCTTGTCTGTCTCCTGCAAAACTCCAGACTTTCGGTAGATCCTTGATTTGAACGTAAGTGTAACGACACGTCTCGTCTCAAATTTTCCAAGGCCTCGCTCTCTGAGGACCGTTTCCCATTGCGAGATCACGTCACATATCTTTTGAAGTAAACAAAAAACCAAAGAAATGTATTCAATACGCTATACTTTTCATCTACATGTCCCACCGGAGAAATTTAGACACACTTTAGGTTAAAAAGAGAAAACGGAAAATACTACACGTGAATGCTCAACGGGTTTTTTCATACTTTATCTTCTGGTCTTAGTGAATGCTCCAGATCCTTTTCGAATGGATCATCTTCAAATAAGGCAAACCCTGATAGGAACGGTTCCCGACATCCTATTTCGTGGCAAAGAGAAAGCAAAAACTCTTCTACTGTTGTGGAGCCATCAAATCCAACGACCTACAAGGGAAGAAGGCACACCATTAGTATTTTACCAGGTTGATTAAGTACAAGTTGTTTGTATCTTTATCTAAGAAATGTGTCTTCGTCTTGAAACCTGCTGCGAAGTCAAGATTTTTTTTCAAGTGTGAGAGAAAATTGACTAGATCGGCTGTATTACCTGATAGGCTCCGCTCATGAAATGAACTGGAACGGAATGGGGTAGCGAGTGATGGAACGGATTTTTCATGAGAATCGACAGCACCTCCATGCGTGATGGCTTAAAGAGACGTGGCCCATTTGCAAGTGTTCTCTCTACGGATCTTTGGCAATATGCGGCATATTTACCACATTCGCTTCTGTGTAAAATTGAAAAAAAAAAACGTAAGACATTTATCACAGGGACATCGGAAAGGATAGATAAAGAAAAGCCCTCGAGGCATTGTTTAAAATAATCTTATATGGATATTGTATTGAAGTAAGGTGGTAGTAGATCATGAGCTTACTTGGTGTCAACATTCCTGGTAAGATGCTGCTTCAAGTACCAAAGGAGACTTATTGTTTTTCGGAAGGAAAAGTGAAACCGCCAGGGAAAGGAGCTGCCAGCCTTGAACGAAGACAAAACTACGTACACCGGACTTGCCCTCAGACGTGAGTGAGTGATGATAATGCATTCCGTGACCGTGGGACAGGAGAGGAGACGAAGGTACAGATGATGAGCCTTTCGCTTTCCCGTTGCTACTGGATTTAGCCGGTGAAGTTTTGTTAGAGCTTGTACTTCCTGTTCCGCGAAGTCCTGTTGTGCGACTAGGACTGCTTGTCTTTGAGTTTGTTGCAGAGTTGGTGGGTAGAGTCCCATGGTGGTTATTAGTGAGATGAGAGCGATTTGTTAGTGACGAGGGTTGTGATGATGACTGCTGATTTTGTTGCTGACTAGATTGATTGTGTAATTTTCCGTGATGATTACTCGAGTCGCATAAAAATAGCGACTGTGTTGCATTCAAGAGAAAGTGCTGCAATAAGAGAAAAACAAATGAAAACCCTAAATCTAACAATTCCTCCATTAGCTTGTAAAAACAGGGAATTAGTCTGTTGTTTTTACCCGTGAATGTTTTATCTTAGTGAAAGTTCTGTTCACATGAGCAGAATTTTTGAAGCTGAGCACACGAGACGTTTGTTTGACGAGTGCACATATTAGCTCTGCTTGAAGCTCATGGTAATCGAGGCAGAGTTGTAGGGCATTTTGAGCTAATACAACATGGTAATCAATCCCTGACGCATCCAAAGGCACAGACATGAATAACTGGCAAGACTAGAAAGAAATGAGAAAGTTTCTCTTTTTATCGAGAGAACATCGGCAATACCATTGAGATAATTATTGCGTACGATGGTAAATTACCTTAAATAGTTTTACAGCCTCATTCTGGAGAGCTTCTGAAGACAGTGATGTCAAAGGCGACGTGATACTTTCTTTACTATGCAGCAGTAACGGATTCTTCCATAAATTACAATCTAGAGAAAAAGCAACAAAGTGAAGAGATCAATAAGAGTACTACGTTTTTAGCCACAAATGACCCATAAATCATTCGATAATGACTTACTCGGATCTCCATCAACTTCCATTAGCTTATGTACAAGTTGTTCAAATTGTGTTCCTGCACTTGGTCCCTTGCCTGATACGACTGTAAGGTGATACAGCCAAGCATCCTGGTAAAATAATACCCCAAAACAGGAATAAATGATAAATCAAATTTAATGATCATAATTCTCATGCATTTTGCACATCAAAGAGAAAACAGCGTACGCAAGTCGCAAACACACAAAGGAAACTATAAAGAGAAAGTTTTTCTTCCATAATAATTATAATTACCTTTTCCTGTTTTGTACAAAAGTGAAGGTAAATGGGGCTTTGATGACTAGGAAAGACTCCAACAGTGTAAACTTGCTCCGGGTTCAAGGCCCGGAGGTCCAGATTCTTTATCATCAGTATCGGATCCCGAGCCATGATCTACATCTTCTACCCTTGCGTCCCTCATGTTGATCTGCCCGCTTGTAACCTTTAGTGCATTATTTTTTCAACATACAAACATTACACAATCATTAATTACAACAAAGTTTAATTTCTTTTGACACTCTAAACAAGTATCAAATTACTTAAACCTATAAAAGCCCTTTTTTGTTTGCTCTCTTTTTTCCTCTCTCATGATCATGATTGCCCATGCTTTAGGCCACTATCAGCGAAAAAACTTTGAAGACAACTCTCCATTAAGATTAATATCAAATGACTCTAAAAGCTGTGATGAAGACATGCATCATCATCACAAGCTGGAACACTACAAAAAAAGTCTCTGTGAATGAGCTGTCTTCTTGCATGAACTACTCTTTTCGGCTTTTTTCTCTCTCTCTCTCTTTCTCTCGCCATTCACTACATCTTGTTTATTAGATTAAGTTGTTTGACAGTGTCATAGAAGGAATGTAATCAAGGAAAATGTCACTTTGAGCAATGCCTCTTAACCAAGAAAACTAACGAGGAGACTATGTGAATACCAAAAGTTAGATGCATATGGGTCTACATAAAATACACGTAATGCGTTACTTTTTACTTTTCCATGAGAAAAAAAGTCACGTTTCTTAGGTTACTTGCATCACATTCTCTAACTAAAATTCTCAGTAGCATTTTTATCAATCGATAAGGAATGTAAAGTATGCCCTAAAAGGTTTCCATGGACAAAGTGTGATGGGAATTTGATCTGTTACGAAACAAATGTTGGAGGCTGAGAAAAAAAAACTCTTCCATTCAGTGTGATAATTACATGGCTGAGCGAAAAAAAAACGCTGGCAAAGATAATTTCCTAATTAACTTGCTGATATCTTGCCTACAATAGTTCTACGTCTGTTCAATGTACGCCTCGTGCATATAAACATTTATAGACTATGTTTACAAGAAACATTAACTCATTACCGTGTCAGATGGGGATTTAAATGTCAGGAACATTTTTCCAATAAGGACGCACCAACACTGCTTCGAATGTCCATTCTTCACTTTGGTCAGCCAACCTTGAAGCGTAGGCTTACTGTCTTCCATGCTTAAAACTAATTTAGTTGCATTTCTCCTCACAACGTTCTGAAAGAAACGCAAAGTTTTTTCATAGCGTGCTTCATTATGATACTTTCATCCGTACAAGTTTCCAATAAAACATTAATGAGAAGGGCTTCCAACCCGAAACCTACCTGAAGAACACGGACCCAATCGTCAACAGCCGCTGTGGAGTCGGCAGTTA
The DNA here is from genome assembly GCA_036561885.1 of Salina celebensis. NCBI lineage: Eukaryota > Metazoa > Arthropoda > Collembola > Entomobryomorpha > Paronellidae > Salina > Salina celebensis. Next base: position 9,078 of record JAAXOA010003942.1, read on the forward strand.
GGTAATAAGTCTTTTTCCCAGTTACTATTTCAAATGTGGCTGCACCATCCCCGCGAATTATTCGGCAATTGTCATCTAAAATAATTTCACGGCCGGCTGGACGTCTATTTGACTCTTGCTGCAAATGGAATGAAGAAATACCTTCTTTAATTACCAGCGGCTATACATTATAATGACAAGTACGAGGAATGATTCAACGTATGGGTCGCACAATGCCCCGTATAATCTCTGTCCTATAGATAGATAACTAGTTTTTTCTAACAAACTTTACAAATCAAAAGTTATGAAAGATCAGAAAGTTAACCAGGTTAAATTTTTTGGAAGGATATTAAAGTAAAAGTTGGGATTTGAACAGAGAAAAGTTTCAAATAAAGTTTTTAACAAGTTTAACAAGAAGTGAGAACCAACCTGAGATTTCCAGTACGTCAAGGTTCCATTACGTAAAACAAAGTATCGTTTTCTCCACGTTTTCAGCTTCCCTCCAAGTTTTGTCAAGTAGCCGACTTTTTCTAAGGATTCTTTACGAGGAGAACTTTCCACTGAGTTAATAGCTGGAATAGAAGGGTTGTGTGAAGAACCGCTTGAAGGACCAGTTGGAACAGTTGTCCCATGTGGAACTACCGACGACGATCCTCCAATAGTGACAAGTCCACCGGAACCTCCAGAACTAGTGCTGGCTCCTCCAGCGACACTTGGCGCAGCAAGATTCCGGCATCCTGACGATAACGCTATATCTAAACTATTCGTTTCACTGGCAAAGGCATCCGGGGGAATGGCGTAATCATCTGAGACTTCGGACTCAAATGAGGGCTCTACAAAAACGACAAACGATAAAGAGAAAAAATGCTGTAAGAGCTTGTAACAAGAGATAAAGGCACAACTTTCTCACTTATTAGTAATTAGTTAAGTTATAAAGGAAAGAGAAGAGCTTTTCGTTCAATTTTTATCTATGTTAATGCCTCAATGAAAGAAAATTTTGAGGAGGCTTTGTAATTTCATGTTAGTTTTCTTACCTCGTCTAAGACTCTTAGATGGAGAGGAAGAAGAACGGTGAAGAGGTGAAAGACTATTGGCTATTGACGACGGGGCACTTTTACCTGGACTAGAAATATCAGTTTCTCCAGAGCTCATAGGATGAGGACCGGAACCTGAACCAGATCCCATTTCTTCCCCATCAGATGAGTCAGAAGAATCCCCGCTGAATGGTGCTGATCGGATTTGACTTGCTCTCTGATCAAACCAAGTAAAAATATATATTCACTTTTAACTTCCGACGGTTTTTTGTTTTGACTAATATAAACTAATGAACTTACCCCTTTCACTGTGGTGTACACAGGAATAGAGATGTTAATGCCTAGAGAGTTGTACGATGGTTGAAGTGTTCCAGTAGCTAATGCAATTTCATTAGCACTCGCTGCTTTCTCTTTCGATGGTAGTTTGAGTCCCCCAGCAGCAACTTCATAAATCCTCGATTCCCATGATGGAAATCTGCACACAATTTATTATATAAATTGACACTTGCGGCAATGGCAAATAGCATACAATTTACTTATATTAAACATGTATTCAATTCACTGTAAAGAGTGAGAAATCGTTTATTTCCCTCAAGCCGAAAACTGTACATTAATCATCAAAAATACACGCAAAACTCGCTAACGCGAGTCGCTCATGGAATCTCCATTATCATTGGGTTTGTGTTTTGATTACATTAAATAGCACTTGTCATGCAACCTGGTGAAAGTTGGTCACGATTCCCCGTTTCTCT
>JAAXOA010003943.1:0-10840 GCA_036561885.1 Salina celebensis
TTTCAAGGAAAAGTTTCTCATTGAGTTATAACAACCAGTGCAGGGTTCTTTTATGAGTTGCTTACGCACATCAAACCGAACAAAAACGTGGATCCGCCATAAATCTTGTTAGTTTCTAGTATGAAAAATTTCTTTGACCCAGAAAATTGACAAAGCAATTGGGATTTATAAGGCAACCTCTAGAGATTTATACGCGGAATTGCGAATTTTCAATACAGAAGACATATTGTTATATTTGTTACAAACCGGTACAAATGTTATCTTTTTCTACAATATTATCAAGGGATTCTTGTGTGTACACAAAACCATGTTAAATACATCGAAAAACTTGGCATTGCAAGGACAATACAATAAAAAAGGCACAACAAATCCGTTTATTTGTCAGCTATCAGATCTGATAATACATTTGGGTACCTGTTGTATTAAAACTAAAACAGTTTGTTTCTCTATATTACTCCAAACATACAATGATGGCCAGGTTATAAGCTATTGCCAAATTTGCCATATAACTATTTGAGGGTAAAACGTTTCTCCCTTTGTTGGTGCGATAACTTTCGTTAGATTTATAAATTAAATTTCAAATTTGGAATATGGCCTTATGGTGCTGAAATGAAGAACCCCATTGAATGTGTTACATTGAATTACAGCTGGGCATTTTGTGTATGTTTGCAAACAAGTTTAAGAAAAACTAACAAACGTGCTTATCTGTGTACATCAAAAGCAAAAGAGATAAATCACGCTAGCTTTTTTGTGTCCAATTGAGTCGACAATCGCAATAGTAAAAGAAATGAAACCAAGAGGGATTTTCTTCCAGATGGACTACGTTGATTTAGAGATATGAAATATTCAATAGTTGTCGTATATTTGTATATTTGATAGTATTCACCGAAAATGTAAGACAGCAATTAAATGCAGATTTGTCCGGCTTCACCAATTTAGGCTGTCGCAACATGCAAATATATGGACGACCTTGTGTTTTGCATTATTTTGCAATATTTCATAGCAGAAGATTCCAGAACTCTGTATAATTGACCTATACGAACGAATTGAAGACTTGATAGACTTAATTTACAAAAGAATATAGCTAAAATGTACTAAAACGAACATTTCAACAATGCACTAGAGATACATACGTATAATAAATAGCCTGTAATATGATGAAAATCTTTCTTTGTTTATATCGTCAATATCGTCCAAGATGCTTAGTTGGTCTGTTTACTAGATGCTATCTTCTGCAAACTTCGTATGCCATCCATAACCATCATAATAAATCACGCACGAGAATGCTTTCTCCTCATTTGAAAGACTAGTCAGAGTAAACTTACAGGAAACTGTAACTAGCATCCTTTGGCGATGTACGGAGCCGTAAAAAATCGGCCGAGCACCGAGTCCCGAGTAGTTAAAAATTTCTGTGGATCGGCCGGGGCAGCTCCCCGAGTACTCGGCATTATTAATGCGAAAAATTAATAAAATGAGTTAAATATACATACCCAACAATGATACAGTACACGCTTGCATAAATGAAAAAAAAAATCAACCAAAAGGCTATACTAGAGCTAAAATACAAATGTTGTAAGTAAAAGCTGTTAAAACAAAATTTTCTGTTGTAAAAACTGTACAATTTGTTTCATAGTTGTATGTAACTCAGTACTAGACCGAGCTTGTCACTCGCAAGAACAGCCGCAGTCGGGCTCGGCCAAGCGCCAAGCCACAGCTCGGTCGAGCGCCAAGCTACGGCTCGTCACATCCCAAATTTCTATTTTTTTGTTTTGTTTTTTGTTGTGTTGGACGAGCAGCTCCTAAGTTTCAAAACTAGCTAGTAAATTGTTTCTTCTTTGTCTATGTTTGGGTGATGAATGGCATCAACGCAAGGAAATGCTCTTAGCCGTTATGTTTTTGCTGTGGACCCTTTAAACAGACTTGAAGTGACGGACAAGAAACAAAATTGAATTAACAGAGAATGATGAAATGCAACCGACTACGACTGAAGAGGTTTCTGATTGCCTCTCTAAGCTACAGTTAACGCTTCCAGAAAATTAATACTAGACATTCGTAAGTATTCAGCATAACTGACTATATACTAACTTCGTAACTAAGTTTCGTATAAAAATTATTAACTTCCTACATAAAGTAAAATGTCATTCTTTCGTGTATTCCTATGAATCTGCACATCATTTGAAGTCGTGTGTGACATTTCCAACTTTGTATTGTGTCCAAAAGGACCTAGTTTGACGTGAATTCCCATCTCTTCAAAAGAGCTATTTACGCAAAGAAATCTATGGAAAATGTCGTTTAAATATTTAAACCCAATACATTAAACAGTTCAGAATAAAAGAAAGTATAACCCCACGTCAATGTCACGAGCTATTCATAAAATGAATTTCTGGGGCATTTCACAGGCATTCATTTTTGACCAGTGAGTTTTCCCCCGTTTATCAGCATACTCAAATGGATGCATGCAACACTAGTAATGTAACGATACAAGAATTTACAGCGTTACATTAACACGGTGTAAGATATAAGCTGCTAGTTTTCTAGCAGCGACGCCGCCTTTCCTACTCATGTTAATTTAGCCGTGTGAGTTAGGATTGAAATGATTGAATCCATAGTACTTTTATTTTGTCCACTTTAAGAACACACTTTTACTTTATAAGAATACAAGGGGTAATCGTTCGGTCCTGTTTCTCCGTGCCAATCGGCTTGTTAGCGCCATAACTTCCGAACGTTTTAACCGGTCAAGCTGAAATTTTCTAGGCGCGTTTAGACATACATAAGGCTTATCGTAACAGAACTTTCGGACCTTAAAGATTGGCCAATTGTACATTCCTATTTTGAATTGGAGCAAAGTTTTGGAGATTCAAGATCTGTTAAAGGCACAGGGTTTGTGTTGCCGGTACTGGTGTCAAATATTTTATCAAAAGATTTCAAGCATTAGTCGAATATACAGAAATTTGAGACAAAGAGTGGGGGCAGCTGTTACCCATATTTTAAGTCCTCATGAAGTAGCTGTTCTTGGAATAAGTTTGTTTTATGAATGGGTGGAAAACAGTAGACCGGCAAAACAAGATACGTTTACTATAGTAGACGTTCCTTTGATTGAACCCACGCTAAGATAAGCCTTTACGATAAGCATTAGTGTTTGGTGTGTACAAAAGGTCTCCGAGCACCTCTGAAAACTCAAGGACCATGCAGAAGCGAAGTACTAAAAGGTACCTTACAGCATAGCGATAGGCTAATACGTAGTAGATTACTTCTCCTAATCATCTTAGTTTTTAGGTTAACAGAACAGAGATGGAAAAGATGGAACACGAAGATGTAGAAATGAATATTTTACACATAATCTTCTGATTATGAAATTGAAGAAAACATAAGAAGGACTTTATTGTTACATTAGTTATGATATTTTAACAACAACAAAAGAACACTATAAATTATTAACTTTTCGCCCGGTACCAATCCAGCAATACTTGGGCATCCATTGTCGTTTACAATTAGTTTAGAAAAATTACAAAGTCATAGTAGCTGAAAACCAAAGCTGATTTGATGAATTGTTTCAGGTCGGCTCAGCAGTTTGAAAACCTCATGAGAACAATTTTGTCTACATAATTCTATAATGTTATATTTCCCTCCATTAAATTCTTGTATTACGTTGGGACTCCATTATTCGAATACTGTCAGATTTTATCTTATAAAACAAATTATGTATCGAGAAATATTTTTAAAATTAATAAACCAAAGATCTTGTCCATATATAATTGTATCAAAAGTACTCATTCTTTCAACAAAAAATCGTTCAAATAAGTAGTTTATCAACGCAGTGACCACACCATCAATAGCTTTGCATAAAGGTTTATATGTTTAGACTAAAAGATAGCTTGTCCAGTGAAGTGAACTGTTGCAGTCGCTAGTGGCTTTGTGTAAAGTCTTATCAGCAGAGGGTACCCTTTTTTTAATCCGTCCGATTAAGTTATGTCTACTGTTTTCCGCGTACAACGGAATGAACACAACGTGTTTTATGATTGATAGCCGACTGCCTAAATATATTCGTAAAATTGAGCTGCCAAATCAAAGTCATTCTCATACCTATGTATTATGCAAATCAGACACGCCAAGTCACAGGTTTCTCTCGCGTTCGTTGTTAATTGGAAATCAGTATACTGAAAAAGAAAGACAATAAAGTACATCAAATCAAATCAAATCAAATACATATTTTACACAATGCCAGCTTTCCCTGAAGGGCAAGGTCAAGGGCAAAGCTTTCCGTCAATAAATTTATACACCATGCGATATTATGCATTTGAAGAGTATCATAACAGTTTTCATCGTTTCAACTTTAAACGGTCGTTCATAAAACACGTTACGTTATTAAAAGATCTGTCAGAGACGACACGCCAGCGGCTGCCAGACGAGTTTCGGCTGGAGGCCAGTAGGGTTCGGACCTCTCGGCTGGCCAGGGTAACCCCGTCGTCTGATCGAGGCTTACTCGCATATCTTCATTTTTCTGTCCGATCACAAATACCCCGCTTTTCAATCCGCGGTACATACTTTATGAATTGTACCTAATATGCATGTTCATATTTTTTGCACATTATCGTAATGGAAATGCAACGACACAGATCGGACAAAATACACAAATACTCCGTTTATTAGTTGCAAAAATTTTGTTTCTACATCGTTTCCATTTTTTGCGACCCTGTTGTTGACAAAACTCTAATCCTCTACACACGAACAAAATTCCTTTGGTTCTTGTCACTGTTGATGTCTTCAAAGTTGAAGAGTGGGCCGTATTGTAATAATTTTACGTGCTAGACACTCTCCTCCGGGATTTTATTATTTTTTGGCGTACGCTCCACTTTTACAGTAGCACATTTGCTCATTCCGTATCCACTCATGAAACACAAGACATTTCCAAAGTAAACAAGCATCTTTTGTCAAAAAATTCTCATCCAGCCACAAAATTAGTTTTCATGCCTGTCAAAGAATGAAAAGTGCAACATTCTCCACCCGACACAACATAACAACGGCAAACGTCTAATTTAGGCAATACGGAATTTCCAACTGATAAAATAGGCTTCTCTTCATGATCATAATAGCTGTATACCCGTCCTTCCTTTTGATTGTAAAAGAAACTCAAATATTTTCCTTGTTTGTATAGTGCTACGGATTCTGATTGCCATCCACGTCCCCTTGAATTGTAGCAGTTGTCCTAGCTAACTTTGAAAAACTCTTCTCATGTCTACACAGTCGTTATAAATCACCAGCCTACTTTTGATTATATGTTTTGTAGGGTGGCAGGAACTTGATTGTTTCAAAGTGTAACGGCGACGCTGATGTCGCAAGATTAAAGGAGATATGGAGCAACAACGAGCCCCACACAAAAAGAGCAGCCTTGGAGAAAGTCAAGCGAAAATGTGAAATACAGTGAGTCGTGAGTGAATGCGAAGGAAGACAACGGAGAAGAGTAAAAAGAAACACATTTTTCCATTAGAACATTATTTTTCACACTACTACGCCGAATCGCGCTTGCATCTCGTTGTGAATAGTAATGAGTTTTGTTAAGTAACCGCAAACTCACGAGTAAAGAAAACAAGAAGCTCTTTAGTTGTTAGTGATGGAAGTTGCAATGAGGAAAATTAGAAACAGGATTGAATGCATATGACAACTTGTGCGAAACAAGTTTGTTATAAGGGAAATTCTAAAGCAATTGTTCGTATGCGTTATCGGTAAATAGAAAATAATGGATCTGTTTCTTCCGCAAATTTTACCAGGGGTTCGATTTCTTGCGTTACATTGGTACGCCGTCACCGGGATTTGACATTTCGTCTTTTTTCGTGTATCGCGGATTTGGGGATTTAAAAAAAGGACAATTTCAAATAGTAAAAAAAATATGATTTTATACGTTACATATACATTTGAATCTGATTTTATACATTTTTATCATTATAGTTTGTATAGTGATAAAAGTGTCTGCAAGTTGTTGCTATTGCTACCTTTTTTTAATGTAGTTTTGTAAACTCCAAAAGTCCCCAATTTTTGTAAGAAATTGAACCCCTGCATTTTACAGTAGGTTCTGAAACAAGGACAAGGAGAGAATTTGCATTATCGTAACCACACCAGCGTTGTACTCATCCAAGGTTGTAATCTAAGTATAACAAGTTTTCTTTTCAAATGCATGTGGGCTGGACGGAAAACAAGGATAGAATTTGCATTATCGTAACCACACCAGCGTTGTACTCATCCAAGGTTGTAATCTAAGTATAACAAGTTTTCTTTTCAAATGCATGTGGGCTGGACGGAAATATGCTCACATTAATTAGTAGAATGACTTCCGCTTCTGGATTGGAAACATAACCATGTCAGTATTTGTTCAAAGTTGTGAACCACTTTTTATAATGTATGTGAAATATAAGCTATTTTAGGAAATATAATTGACTCGTCCTTTGTATTTTGGTGACCGAAATTGATGACAGTTCGTGGAAGTAAATTTAATATACCAAATGTTCAATTCAATTATAATGTTAATCATCCATATGAAACCTCTACAGACAAGAAATGAATCGATTTCACAGAATGGAAATAATACAATATTTTTAAAAATCATCGGTGATTTGAATGAGTAAGACTGCAATCCTGGCTTCTGAAATCTGAAAGATAGTATAATTAATTAGTGAAGCGTAAAATTTGCGGGCAATGCAAACCACATCAGTGGAAGTGGTTCGGCTTGCAAAAGTTAAACATGTAGGATCGTGTTTTGCAATTAGTTAGGATTCAGATGGTATAGACAAAAGTTAAAGATGCAGTTATTGCTTGGCCTTGGCTACTGTGTTCGTCCATAAGTCATCTGGAAATGGGCCAGGTCCTGGTGAAAAATTGTCCCTTCAGTAGTAATCCAATTGCAATCAGTTTCATTTACATTGCTGACAGTTCGATATCTCCCAATGAGTCCCAATATATGAAAAAAAATGTATGCGATTGGCGATTTATTGACATGTTTTAATGCTTAAACCGAGTAAAAATACTTTTGCCGTAGCATTAATATAATTATCGAAAATAAATTATCAGCTTGTATAACGTCTAGCTTTATACACGTTTCTGTCCGATTTGAGAGAAGTGCTTAATTTGACACAGTGCTATAAAGCATTCACTTTTTTTACTCTTTGGAAAATCAGAAATATCATTTCTCGTATGACGTAGTGATTATTACTTCAGACGTTGTCAATTTGGCAGAAAAGCAAGAAGAAGAAAAACGCAGCCATGTAAAACTTCAAATGGAAGAGTTCGCAGAAAAAAAAGGGAAAGAGACGGGCGAAGACGAGTGTAGTAGTGAAGGACTTGGATGCTGCAGTTTTCAGCCAGATCGTCACTTTCATAAATTTGTTCGATTTGGCGAACGAGTTTGGTGTAATGGTTGACATAAATTTAGGTTCATGGTAATTCACTAAATTACTTATTGGTACAGTAACATTTTAGACTTTTTTCGACAAAAATTACCATTGTGCAAATATCAACGTTAAAAAAAGGATCTTGCGACCCGTGTGAGTTTTTAGTATTAGGTCTCAAAAATCTATTCTCGAGGTTGAGCAGTGTTACTCAAATGTTTTTCATCTTTTCTTTCCATTCTACAAAATTGTACCTGGTTTGAACAGATTTCTTTGAAGGAATTTGATACAGGAAATGATTCCAATATGCGTAATATAAAAAGAAAGTTTTCTTTTCAACGGCGTGTTAAACTTGCCTATACAAAAGTGCCTAGATTGTCTGAGTTTTCGCGATTCAGGCAAATGGATGATAAGAATGGATTAGAATATCAGACATTCAAAAGATACATTCAATACAAAAGATACATAGATTAAAGCCTCAAGTTTAGAACTGCATCGGTGTTATCCGTATGTATGAACTGGTAGTGAATTCGTTGTGACAAAATTGAAATTTTTTTTGAAGTAGCCCAAATCTCCATTGGACAAAAAAGGTCCGATCGACAATTCCATTCTCCATGATTTTTTTTTATACTACAAACAGAAAGTCTGTATTTCTCAAAGAAAGAGTATTACGAAATGTACGAAAACCACTTTTGAAGGTTGTAAACAAGCATTCAAAGTTACACATTTTAGCAAACCCAAACATTGCTTAATGTGTAGTAAAAGTTATGGTAAAAAAATGAATGTGACAGATGATATGCAAAGATTATCCATAAAATGAAGAACACACTGGCAGTACTGTTCTTCCTGCATACTATTATCAAGTAGCGAAAGCAACTTTTTACGTACGCTAATTCGTCCGTCTGTCCACCATCCTCTCTTCTAAGTTCTGATGAAAATCCAGCATATTTCAACGCAATTTAGTGCGATTGGGCAAATGTGGTAGGGGAAAATGAATTTAAGAGACATTGCTCACAAAAAGCAACCTATAATACATTTTTTTTTGTACTTGCTATGTCTATGGAGATTTTTGGGCTGATGATTTTTGCTCAGTGCACCAATATCTAATGCCATCATCTTGAGTAGTTAACGGAGCAATAAATTTTAATTGAAATGCTTCAATGGATATATTTTGGTAGCAATCGTCAAACTGATTGTTTTTTTTCGACTGTTTCAAGCGGACCAATTAGTATAGTATGCGAGTCAAATGCGAGTGCCTTTTAAAATCAGACTGTTTCTGTTAATATTTTGTTTCGTCTTTCGACTTATTAAGGAGCGAAGCTGCTTTACGTCCGTCTGACCGTCCGTCCGTCCCCCTATGTTTCTCTGAAACTACTCGATCGATTTCAATGCAATTTTGTATTATTGTTCTCTAACCCAATATGGCTGGGCAAATTAAATTTCAGAGTAATCGGTTAACTCTGGCCATTGCCAATAACTGTTCAGTTAAAGTTAACGACATACATCGGTGACGATTGTGCCATAGCTTCGCTCGTTTTCTATATTTCGATTGTCGGTTTATTTAAGGTAACTAAAGGGACCTAAATAATTTGCGAAGCTAATCTACATTTTGGCTAAAGACGCAATGAAGATTTTGGTAGAATCCAAATCTGGAAGAGAATATTTGCAAACGCTTTCCTACAAATGATACTCTTCCATAATGAGATATTTATTTAGACTGATATGCATATTCGTGTAAGGTATAGATTTCTTCTCGGTAACGTTCCACACGTGTGCGACTAGTGAACCAATTATCTTTGTTGTTTCAAAGTATAAAGAAATGATATTGCTTTCTAGAAAATTTCTCTTTGTATTTACATCAATAGAGAATGGAGGTCGATCTCCTGCCAGGATACTACACTACTTGTGCATGCGAATTTGCAACGTCGCAAGTAAAATGTATGTAAATTAATATAAGGTTACGAAACAATCATATCAACAACATTCAACACGTAAGTTAGATAGCTGAAATTCTTGGCCATAGCCAATGACAATGTCGTTACAGCTAAAATACGCCGCAAAACCAGGAATCGTTTGCAAAATTAGTCACCAAGTTTCGGGTCACCTCTGTCCCCAGCGGATGAAATCAGGGTAGGTGTTTTGGACAATTAAACAAGTCGTCAATAGGTGTCAATAGAACAGACTATTGATAAAACTATAACCTTGACCTCTTTGCTTTGTGCTCGAGCACCTGCGGGTGCCTGTGGAAGTGCTTATATTAAAAGGCTATTCTATACGAGCTCGTTTCTTAACGCCAAAGGAAGTTATCGGCTCACAAAGGAAATCACCTACTTTTTTGTATGATCTATCTAAATCGTACCAAAGTCGTACCATCGAAAGTAGGTAAGAAGCATTGCAAATGCAATTGCTAATAAAAGGTTCTGTTAGCTCTTAAATCCGATCCATGGTCTTTGTAAAGTTAAAGGCTTTATAGGATCGAAAGTCTTACTTGAAGAACTGAACAAAAATCTCTATTAAAACCATCCCAAGCTATAACTGTGACTGATTTGCTTTCACCGCGCATTCTTTCTCTAAGAAATGCTCTTTTGTCGAAGGTAACAGGCAGATGAAAGACAGATCAGTCATACATACCTTTCAGGGCTTAAATGTCCAGTGTTCAATTATTTTTAACCAGTGGTCAAAATTAATTTTATCCACCATTTCGGTGATCAGAGGTTGACAAAAATGGTCAAAATAAAAAACTGCCAAAATGGAAATAACATAAAATTATTGAAAATTAGTAATTTTAATGAGTTAAGAAAGCATTTCGATAAATACACTTTTTCCGGCAGTTTCATTTTGTTGTTTCCCGACAAACCCACTGTTGTTTCTTTAGTTTTTAAATGGTACAGTACAGTATTTCCAATATCTTGCCGACACTGAGTTGGTCTTTTATTTACCATCGGCGCAATGCTGGAAGCCATCGTTGTAACGTTGCCCTTGGAGGGACAGTTTTAATAACTAAATGGAAGGATGCAGTGGCCAAATGCTGGAACGCCAGCAAGTTTGTGCTCTACCGTTACAAACGCAGTACAAGAAAGACGATGGCAAGATGCAAACTAGTGCTGGATATCCAGCATTTTTCCGATGATTAATAAACAATGGTAGATAAAAATGGATAATCTGTTAAAACGGCTTTATTTCAACTTGAATAATTACAAAAAGGAATTATAAACACGTTATCATCCTGTTTAAGACATAAACATAACTTGCAAAGGGATTTGATGTCGATCTCTGTTTTTGTTCTTTTTTCACCGAGTTTTAAAATATTTAGGCTACTGCTATTACATGGATATGACTTAACGCTAAGATTTTCCTCACACACCCACACTTTCAACCTGTTATCGATCTTTTTGCGAATTTTAACCAAATCTCCATCTAATGTGAAGTAAAATGACCCTTTTACTATTTCCAAATCACTT
>JAAXOA010003944.1:0-10837 GCA_036561885.1 Salina celebensis
GATATTAAAGGCTCTGACAGTTGCCCTGATGAATTCTTCAACTGTTATCAAGATCTCTGTGAGGAAACGTGTTGTCCTGAGTCATCATCAGACGGCGATGGCTGGTCTAGATGTATTCCAGGGCCATTGAGATGCAATGGCAATCCCAACTGCGGTGGAAAATCCAACAGAGACGAAGATAACAAAATTTGTCAGCCAGAACAATACTGCGAATGTGGCAGAGGTAACGTCTCGTTATAGCATATAGAGAAAAAAAGTTATATCTAGTCAGTTAATTGTACAATTACATTATAGGCTTTTGTTTAACTTGGAACTACGTACTAACTAGCTTGGCGATTGCAATCTTGTTCATTATCACCCCAACGGCAATTGTGTTTGCCTTATTTCATCGAAGAAACGTTGCCCTAGAAAGGGCACGCTTGATAAGATTAGCACAAATGCGAATGGCAGATATGCGAGGAGAGTTCACAAGAGATGATCCATTCAATGTAAGCATACATTTATGCATAATTACCAAGCTTATCTAGCCTAAACTCTAATTAAATGTGCTAACTGATATTTATGTAAACAAAAATTCTGTATGTCGTTCCATCAACAGGATTATCCACCTTCCTATGATGACGTTTGCGATATAAAAGAACCCCCTCCATGTTTTTGCAAAGCTATTGCTATGCAACAAGAATATGATTTGCGTCAAGAACATTTACAGCAAGAGGGCAATCGATCATCAATAAACTCACCAGAAAGTTCAAACTCAATAATACAAATTCAAAATTTAGGCTTTCAATGCTCTTGTGCGAGTATATGTAATGCAAGCGATGAAACTGACATTCCTCCAAATTACATAGACGTGAGCAGTGAGAGAAATAGAAATGAAAGCAATGGTGACATCAGGAATATAGGCAGTATCTCTGAAGAAGTATTCAATAACCAAGAACAGAATTCTTCTGAATTTCAAGATGCTGACCTGAGCAAAACTAGTATTGTATGGAAGCCATAATGCGGCCGAGTGCCAACAACGATGCTTTTTATTTGTTCTGGTCAAGAAGCAAATTCATGTATGACTGACGACTGACGATATAGTACATATTATTAACATTATTACCGAATTTCACAGTAAGAGTAAACAAACACTGTCGACTTGTTAACAGAAATCAAACTGTTGTTGGTAGTGAGTAGTGACATCAAAACAAATTTAATCATAGGCATTAACCCACCATAATCAAGAGGTTTTGAAAGGATAAGTTTGATTTGAAACGTTAAATATCTATTCCGTGCCAAAATACAATACAAATATATCTAATTTTTAAAAACAAAAGCCAAAATATCACAATAACAATCAAAACTGACATTAAGCAAAATTATCCAAACGTTTTGTGCATTTATTTGCTTTTTGGTCCATTCAGTATGCCCATTTTTCAGTGTTTGTTGTTAACATTGCCATTAATCTCACTTTACCGCTATGCCATGTCGTCATCATAGTCATAAACTGTCGTTGCAAACTCATCCAATATTCTTTGCACTTACTTGACTTACCTATGCAATATATTTAGCACAGCGCATGCTCTGCTGTATTGTCTGCATTCGTGTGACTCAAGTGCTAAAACAACAAGAAAATTACCTAAATCGTCATAACACGTTGTTTTACACAACCAAAACCACTCCTAATTTTTTACTTCATCCTATCCTTTAAAAATTGCAGTTTTCGGCGATGCCAAAATGGTGGCAAAGCATTCATTTTGTAGCTTCACTAATTGACGTGAAAGGATCATGTGTGATGTTCATGCATTTAACGCAACAACAGTCCAGACTCAGACTTGTACCACTCCCGATTATCAATTAACTTATCTTTTACTCACTTTTCATATACATTGCCATGTAATCATTTTCGTGTTTTATGGAAAATACCAGAAAGAGTCTGTTTTTACCAATATGTCCACTATTCAACTTTCATTAATCAATTCCAATTTACTTCATTCTCCGTGAAGAAAAAGAATACTGTGTTTAAAAGTATCGATAGCAAAAATAATGTAAACAGTGCAAAAATTGTAGACAAAACTCGGTTACTTCTTAAAATCACACGTGTTTCGTGTAAAAGTTTGTTTTATTTTTTCATTCAAGACGGTGTTACAAACAAACTCGACAAAACCACCTAACTCAGAAAAAACAGTTCTTTATCTCAGACAGTTTTAGTCGCGAGTTCTAGAAAAGCGTTCATTTAACTACTGCACATTGTAAATTTTCGCATAAGAAAAAACAGAAATGGAACAACAGCTTAAAATGCTGTGAAAAACCTTGCACACTGCAATGCTTCCATGAGTATTTGCTGTCGAGCACATAATTACATATTATGTTACATGTCTCTCTTTCATAAGAAAAAACAGAAATGGAACAACAGCTTAAAATGCTGTGAAAAAACCTTGCACACTGCAATGCTTCCATGAGTATTTGCTGTCGAGCACATAATTACATATTATGTTACATGTCTCTCTTTCTCATGTACGAATCTGATCGCTGTCTATATCCTTGTCACTGTTTTTGGAGCATGTTTAAAGTGTTAAATACGAAGATACACTAATGGTTAAATTGAATCAAGAAACTGTTCTGTGTTTTGAGATGTCTTTTTTACAAACAAGATCAAATCAATTCAATAGGGTTTACTAGTCAGTTCAGTAGTGCGGTAACAACAAGGAAACCATCAACACCAACATTTTGCATGCTGGCTGTGTCGGCATTGGAATGACGGTTTGATTTCAAATAGAGAATATAGGGCAGTAGTATTAGCTCTTAGAGTAAAAGGTTAATTTAATAGAAAGTTAACAGACATTAAAAAATATTTAAAATATCTACATGATGGGGAGCATTACAACCTTTTCCTTTTCAAATCCATATAATTCTCGTTCTACTGACAAGAACTATCTATGGATCCGCAGAACCTTCCTCCTTTTTACTATTTCCATGATTGTATGCTTGAGTGATGCACTGTCACAAAGCCACGAGGGATCTGCAACTACAAGTTAGTATGCATCACTGAAATTGCGATTTAAAATATGATTGAAAATAATATTTCATAATAATTTTATGTCTGTGTGTAATTATTTTCAGACGATTACACCATAAACAAGACATCGCCAGATCTCAGAATCCAAATACAAACGACAAATGGAGTTCACGTTCTGAAGGTACAGTTGCCACGGGCAACTGTGTCAAGTTTAGAACGTGGAATAGAGTCAAACTGGAAAGTGAGTTTGGAACTGCTTTCCATGCAGCTATGTGAATTCAACAATTCGATCAATGTGGATAGGCTTAAAGCTGTTTATGTAAGACATGATATTTACACAATATAGCTTGCTAATCATATATTACATACATTACAAAAACATAACAGGGAACTGTTTTATAATTTATAGAGCGATCCGTCCACTATTATTGTTCATACATGGAAGAAAAATGTTTCAATACTCGGATATCCCAAGTTCTGAGGAATTTGAAGGATTGCCAGACGAAACTCGCGAGTTGAAAAGTATTCAAACTAATCAAATAGTGTTGATTCCAGAGGGAAGATGGAGAATGTCAGGGGTTGACCTAATTGCAACATTATATCAAGGTGAAATCTTCGTTCCCTCATTTCCATGGAATCAAGATTCAAAATGTTAAACGTTTCTGTAATCTAATTAGATCCTGATGTGAATGGGAACTGTTCCGCAAACACATTCCCGTGTATGTGCGACAATCCAAATCCTGACGATAGTTTGGAGGATGAGGCAGATCCCATAGTGGTTACCAGATGCATTCCACAAAGTTTATTATGCAATGGACAGCCAAACTGTGGTTCCGGGTGTCGATATGATGAATCGGAAGAATTTTGTACAGAACGTGTAATTTCACCGGTGTCCCAAATTAAGAAATGTGAAGACGGCAAGGACGACACACAAGACAGCGAAGCTCCTCCATTAAAGGAGAGTGGTAGTTCAATTGCTGCAGTTCAAAATGCCAATACTCTACTAGCCGTTGTTACTTTGATTACGTTAATAAAAATAAGATGAGTCACTATCACTAGACTGCCAACTGAAACCTGTGTATTTCTTTTTTATTTTGACAAAAACAA
The DNA here is from genome assembly GCA_036561885.1 of Salina celebensis. Lineage (NCBI taxonomy): Eukaryota > Metazoa > Arthropoda > Collembola > Entomobryomorpha > Paronellidae > Salina > Salina celebensis. Next base: position 4,109 of record JAAXOA010003944.1, read on the forward strand.
GAATAGTAATCGCCAATCGCACAGAATACCAGAATTTGGAGGGCATTCTGTGAAGTAAGCTCAAATCGTGTCCACCTAATGAATGAGACCCTTTATAGTTCCCCGTGGTTCCCTAAGCCGATCCAGGATAAAGAGTCTCCATAATACATAAACGAGGAAACCGAGATGACAGTATTAAGGCCATGGAAAAGTTGCGAAGATAAATGGACTGCAACTAGAGAGCCCAAACCATAAAACCTATCACCAAAAAGCGGCTATCACCAAACCAAACCATAAAACAATGACTAGGGGAGGGGGAGGCACAGTAATTTTACAGTTTGCGGGTTGCAATGCAAGTCTCTAAGACTGCTTTCTCTTCCATCGCACTTCCATCTTGGCCAAACAGGTCACTCTTCCGTATTTTCAAAAAAGAAGTAACGATGGACGAATGCTATTTGCTTTACGATGTTCGACCAATTTGTCATTTGTACATCTGGTGAAAGTCCCACGCTCCTTGTAACATTGAACTTTCTCCTTCTGCGCGTTTTGGTTTTGTAACATGATGTGAATTGTCAGTGTATCAGCAAAGATAACCTGAAGCAATTGTAAACATTTATAAGATAAACCTATTAATTACCGTGTATTTTATTTTATTATTGCAATTACAATTGTTAAATAATACCCACCACTTTGTACGTGACACAATTCAGGTATACCTATTCTACAGATTAGCTACATCGATAAAAGAATTTAAACTACTGCTATTATAATTGCATTTGAGTTGTTAGCTGACAATTATTACTGTATTCCCATCATGTATATGATACACAGGGAGCAGTTTTTAGTCAAGCTGGTGATAACATCATCAAAACACATTCAATTAAGCCATTTTATAGTCCATATAGACAATACAGAAACCTTATCTTTAATACGAGTTGAAAATACCTTGACAGTGTCTTTTCAACTTTACCCGGAGCAGTAGCTTTTTTATCGTTCACATAAAATTAAGTTGCTTTCTGGGTTAGAGTTTAATCATGACTCTTGGACGATTTTCCGTGTGCGTTGCGCTTTCTGCAGCATTTTTCATGTTGCCGATATGTCGAGGTACTTAAGGGGATTAATTTTTATGTAGGGTTTGAAATATACTTCACTATTTTATTACGAATACATTTCAGGCACTCCAGATAATCTGCTCATAATGAAAGAAGTTGCTTTGGACGAGATCACCCCACAAGCTATATTAAACCTTCCCGCACAGTACTCCAACCGAAGTGATACGTATTTGTGTCATTACTGGGTTACCTTCCTGAGAAACATCCCGGAAGATCACAAGAGTGATCATAAAGATTACGGAATAAGTTTCAAGGCAATCAATTGGGACCTTAAGTCCGGTGACTCTCTTACAATATCTGCGGTATAAACTTTAGTTATATAAAATTATAAAACAAATTATCGACCAAGATTGAAACATTGGTATATTTGCATCGTGCCTGATACAGCACAGAATTACAGACGAACCGTACGAAGGTGGTAGCCTAACTGGAACAACATGGAAACCTACGTCCGCCTCAGAAACCTTGGAGTATGCAGAAGTATACCATGATTTCTGCCTGAACTTTACGGGGGACTGGAAACGGTCAACAGCAAAGCTTTTGATTACTTTGTATTTTAACAACAGTAAGTGTGTACGAAAACAGAAAGTTTGTTAATAGTTTTCAATTGAATTGGAACACAAATTATGATTCTGTGTAGCTGAACAGGGTGATGGTTTTTGTCCTAATGGAATGTCCACCTGTAAATGCGGAGCGAACAACGAACTTAGTAGAAGATGTATTTCAGAAGATTTACTCTGTAACGGCCAAGTAAATTGTGGCTCTGATTGTAATTACGATGAGACATCGGAAGCAAATTGTAGAGTTAAAGAAAACACAACAGTGTTTAGGGGTAAGTTTTCTCACGTTACCCAGATGGCCGTGAACTTGATGAATACAATTGTTGAGATTTTTTTTCTTATTGGATCAATGATAGAGTACTGTATTTGGAGCGATTTTGAATACATGCTAATGATGACAATGACTGGATTGCTGTTAATTCTAATCCCCGCTGTTTTCTTCTTGACAATGTTGTACCATAGACGACTTAGCCAGCAAAGGGCAACCCCCTTCGCAGGGATTCAGCATAGGCAGTATCCTCACGTAATTACAATTTCTCCTGTTTGTATGCAACACATTTAATTGATTGCCTTTTTAAAAATATTCTGTAGCATTTTTTTTCATTGAAACAGGACACTCCACCTCGCTACGACGATCTTCCTGAAGAAGTCAAAGTTCCATATCATGGCACTGCTCAGCAAACTACTAATCAGTAGCTTATTTCAACCATTGTTAAGTAATGTTTTGTAAATACAAATTAATATTACAAAAACTGCACTCAACTGCAAAGTGTTAAAAACTTCTTACACAATACCAACCGCATGTACATGTGTATTCATCTAAACCACATAATGTATATGATGAAACCTACTCATGGAAAATGACCAGTCGGAGATAAGAATGATCTCTTATCAGGAATGACGTGTCTACGCATGCTAAGCTCCTTCCTAATTATCTTTACATTTTGCGTGGTACTCTTCTAGCTCAAGATTAAACGTTAATACCTAATGTTTTCATAGAACACAAGGAAAAATATGGAAATCCATTCTAGTGGACTCACCTTTAGCATTAGCTATGAAGGCGTGAATGATGCCTCCATGAAAGTTTGACCAATATCAGCCTATATCGTTCCATTTTTCTTGAACAAATAAGTTTTATTATATTTTTTCAGTGATACTGTGTTGATAAATAAGTTTCTTTTTTATGTTGTTTTCAAAGCAAATATGATAAACGTGTAGCAAAAACAATTTCGTCAGTTGAGGATAACTTGAAAGCTTTCAGATTTGATTGTGTTTTCCTGTTATCATTGTAGGTATATGGATATTGCTACATTGACCCTTCTCTTCTCGTTGATTTTTAACTACTTTTGCAACCTACGATGATAATATTCAATAAAACGTTGCCCTGTGAAAGTAGATCAACGGCAGGTATTTCAATTTCCTGTTTATGAACCATTAAAATGTGCATTCGTTCGTTAACCACTTTGGTGTTTCAGTAAAAGCCAACGGAAAAAATGTTTATTGCAAATTGCTACTTTCACACAATATATAGACACGGTTTTAATAGCAATTTTCTACGTTGCAAACTGAGGACTCGATATTAAAATAAAAATCTACAATTTAGTGTAACAAATCATAACGGTTTTGAGCGTACAACTGTGTTCAAGTATCTCCTTCTGCATTTGTCAAGATGCTCTCGGTGAAAAGCTACCCAGTAGTTTACATTAAAATTGTTGTATTGTACGTAATGCTGTATGGTTATGCATCTGCAGAAATTAGCCGTGTTTTAACATCACCTTTAAACCAATCAACGATTGCAGGTGAAAACAGTGGCGAAAGAGAAACTATTAGTAGCGCAAATGCCATTGCCGAGTTGTTTGTTAAACAATTGAAGGCAGCGTCAGATCACGCAAAGGGTGAAGCACATGGGAAAAATGAAGTTGCAAAGTATCTTAATGAAGTTGAAGTGCTTAGTGCGCCGTATAATCAACCAGGAATAAATCACAGCCAGATCCATTTTCCGGTTCAGCATTTAAACAAAAATGTTTTAAAAATCAAAGCAACCGACCATCGGAATCCTTTGTTGCAAGATTTATACTTGCGCAATGGTAAAAGTAGCAAGCATTATAGTGATGGGACAGGCCATTACACAAATTATACAAATGAGAAGTATCCAACCATCACCATTTCGCAAAAACTTCATTCAAAACAAAGACCCAGCGAGACGCTAGATCTTACTAGTAAGTCCATGAAAAACGAAGGTTTGGTGTTTCTCTATGAAGTAGCCGAGGACCAAAAGGACTTCTACTTTTTAAGTGTCGTTGTGGAAAAAATGAACTGTCAATACACTCACAACGTAACGGAGACGCAGGCACGGCTATCTATCCATGGGGCTCATCAAGACTTATCTATTTGTAAAAAGTTTGACAACTCTTTAAACAAATATCAAACTGTTGACTTTGTGACAAGTGGTGATAGCAAAGTTGAGATCAGAACAACTGGAAATTGGTCTGGAGTATCAGCCTCTGTCGTTGTTAGNAGCCTCTGTTGTTGTTAGTATTTACACGGAAGCCTCACATTGCCAGAACTGTCCAAATGACCATTTTTGTTGTGGAAATAAAGAAACAAGTTGTAACACAAATGGGAAGCAGTCTGAGAAAATGCACAGACAATCAGCGTATAGAACTCATGATTACTTCCGATGCATCCCTAAGGTTGGCCAGGGCGGAAGCTCGTTGATGTGTAATGGACATCCCAACTGTGGATTTTATTGCAATGCAGATGAACGTAGCTATAATTGTATTAAAGATGACGGTGACAATGACAGCGACGACGGGCAAAGGACATGTGACGGATATTACTGTAGAGAATATCAACAAGATCGTTTCATGATCACTTTGTTGTTACTCGTTTTGTTTTGTATTGTTTTCCCAGTTTGTATTTTTCTGTTTGTATGTGGCAAAAAAGATATTGGGAGAAGAACAAGAGCTACGGGTAGATGTCCCTTACCCTTGGAAATAGTTTTTTGTCCGTTTAGTATTAACCCAGAGGACGAGAATGAAAATGTGACCAGAGCAGCAAGATCAACCAGGGATGTTGGTGCCCCTTACAGATCTCCAAGACGACCGGGAAGTAACACTGACGCATTGGTAATAGATTCATGCGTAGTTATATTCATGCGTAATGGATTTGTGTCTAAAACGGTATACTGAAAGTATTTTGAAATACCCATAGCGTACATCAGGGGCTGAAAACCCAACCTATATTGAAGATCTTCCCCCATCATATGCAGAATGCTGCAGTACCAAAGTCATATTTACAAACGGCCCGAGGCCTGAAATGATCGGTCACCATGGGAATGAAAACTCCAGGCGCACAGCGAGTCAGGCTCCTCCGTATACTTTGCAATTGCTTGCAGGTACTTCGGCCGATGTACAATCATCAACAAGATTGTCATTGAATCATTATCAAACAAGTATGATGACCCAATCCACAGCGATTGGTGTCAACGTTTCATCTTCAGGAACCAATGAAACTAGTCATTGAAACTTTTATTTTGCTTGCGAAGATACAATTTGTAATTTGTATTTGTAAGCTAGTAATTTGTAATTAAGTATAATTAAATAACGGTATGAGTGAGCTTAATTTTGTTCTTTGTTTCACACTTAATGACAGTAAAAGAATATATTACTCTGTAATTTTGTGCTTGCGCTTGTTTAAAAACTCCTTTGCCAAGTTCAAGGATAGGGAACAAGTGTTATTTTGTTGTTATACGTTGCTCGAAACGGAAAGGTGACATGGATACTGGAATATCCGAAGCAAGGTGAGAAAGATCAGCATTTATTTCCCCTGTAACGTAACGAATTGAGATCAATATAATAAAACAACATTCATATTCATTTTATTTTGGACCAAGCCGGACTCGGTAAATATCCATAAAAACTTACGTTTACTTTTGAAATATTCGTGAACGATTAGTCCAGCAGACACAATGTACAGAATAGAACACAGGAGGAAGACTCCGCTGAACTGAGATACGACTAGTTTCTTTGGTCCTCCATCTTCAAACTGATAAACGCGCCTTGATGATGTTGCTCCTACTTTCCCACGTTTTCCGTTCCTTCATTATGAATGTTTCGTCTAGCTGAAGCCATTTAATAGTCAGCCCCATTTGCATTGCGGCTTGAATAGTTCTATCGAAGTGCTCACCAAATATAGCTCGCCGTTCGTAAACCTTAAGTTGGTCATAAGAACGAAAGTGATAGGTTTATTTTCAAGATTCATATTGCACAGCAACTTACCAACCCATCCCCAATGAACAATGCAATTTGAGTAGACTCTTGCAAAGGTACGTGTCCATTTTTATCTGTCAAGTTTTTAACCATTGCGTAGTCTGCGATTCCTTTCCAAATGATACAGCCGAAATCTTCTCGCATTGCCTTTTCCAAACACGTTTCAGCTTCTGCAATTAGCTCCATTCTTTTAGTTAAAGTTCTGAAAACCGGGCTCGGACTGGTTGCAATTAGTACATAAGCAGCGCCGGCTACATTATTGCATGCATTTCGCCGAATTAGTTTTTAAAATTTAGGATTAGGAATCCTAATTTAGGATCTTCCTTGGATATAAATTAACATTACCTTTTCCAACAACATTGAGCCCGACCTTAAAGTTTGAGTTTGACAATTCTTCAAATGTGGATGGAACCCATGTTGTGACAGGGAATGCTATAAGACTTACTAACTTCCCCCTGTATGCTGTAGCAGTAATCATTGCAAACATCAACCAAAATGCACATAATACTCTAATTGAATGGGAATTATGAGGACAAACTTGATCTTGTTCCATCAACGTGCAGTACATGTACTCAAACATGTTCAAGTAGCCCCAAACTATATTTTTACTTTCCGGATCTGCAGCCAGGACAGCCAAGCTTTTTAAAGCAAGTGTCATCAATACCAATGACAAGAAAAACAAGATCCACATAAGAATCGTGAACGGTTTGAAAATTGCTTTTGGGGAGTACGAGTTTCGAGGAATATGAGTCATGAAAATCACCCATTCATATGAAATGGAAGATGACCACCCTAAAAACTTGTGAC